>OX595848.1:9358816-9647886 GCA_951392215.1 Epirrita christyi | reverse complement strand
GTTTTTTATTTTCCCTAATATCTCGAAAACTACTAAGGCTAAATAATTAATAAAAACAGTTTTGAAATGTCCAACCAATGCGCTTTCATTAGACACCCCACTTGATCGGACTGTCTCACTTTTATTTTTTTTACCCCCTCTTGGACCCCAATATCTCAGCAACCCCCTAACCGATATAGTTCATAACCTTACCTACAAATTGTACCAATACTATCTACCCCCATACCAAATTTCATGAAGATCGGATTAACGGTTTGGAAGTTTTCATCGGACAAACATACATACATACATACATACATACATACAAACGCTGATTCTTCCAACTTGACTCAGAGAACTCGCTTCGCTCGTTCAATTACAAACTTAGGTACCTACCTATTTAATTTTCACTTACTTAGGTAGTTCATTAATTTCACTGATTGAAATTATGTAATGCCATTATGTATAAAATAAAATAAAATGAAATGGAAAAGGAAAAGGAAAGGGAAGTTTATCGTACCTACCGCAAAGCAGAATTGCTGTAGGGTGCCAGTAAATTTATAGGCAAATGAGACTCTTTAGAATTAGGTATGTTTGAAAGTATTGGGCGTAATATAGGTCAAATCCAAATGTGTTACAGTTGTAAATGAAATTGCAGTCGTAAAATGACCGACGGGTAGTCCACAACTCACGTAAATATCTCTGCTCCTTTCCACGCTAAAGTCTTATGATGATCGTAATATGGTGAAGACGCACGACCAACATCAATTATGTCTTTGATGTAAGGTTGAAAATCGAGGTTACAGCTATATTAAAACCATCAATTACGAGTTTAGTCTACGAATGAGTCAGTGTGACGTAATGAAACACTGATCACTCTCTAACAAAGGTATAACCTAGCTAGTGTTGCGATTTTATTAGGCAGAGAATATTGCCTAGAATATAGAGATTGACTTTCAATGTTGAGTTTGTCCCATGCAAATTCACAACTACATATTATTGAACGAGAAAAGCGAGTTCTCTGATTCAACTTGAGTGAATGGTATTTGTATGAATGTATGTATGAATGTTAGTCTGAAGATAGCATTCGAAAAGTTTATCCGATCTACATGAAAATGGTAGGGAGGTAGACAGTATAGTACTGGTAAAATGAATAGGTAAAGTTATGAACTACATCGGCCAGGGGGTTGTTGAGGTATTAGGGTTTAAAAGGGGGTACAAATATAAAAGTGAGACAACCAGATCATGTGGTGTGTGGTGTGTTATATTATGAAAGGTTGAACATTTAAAAAATATTTTTAGATTAATTTAGACCTTGTATATTTCGAGATATATTCAAAAATGTTAAATAAAACCTCTAGGATGGGTACTTCCACTAATCACACAATACTGAAATGTAGCATGCTAGTTGCTTTTGTACAAGGAATTTTATTAGGTACTAAATGAAAAAAAAATCCAAATTTAAAAAAAAGAAAAGCCCAGCATTGAATTTTTTTGATATTTATACCATATACCGTTTCAGTTCGGGGTGCATCACTAGTTATCATGAAATACGTGCATGTTTCTTGTGGGGTAAGCAGCAATTTTCATCTCTTTCTTATAAAAACATACCACTCATACATATTTTAATCTAGGCTGGAAAGTATTGCAAACTTATTACAGCAGTCCAACCATAAAGCGGAGGCGGAAACCAATTTAAGTGCAAAGCAAACCTAATTTACGTGGTAAATTTTATGAGCTTAGCTACAAAGGAAAAATATTAAAGAGCGCGCCCATGCAGAAGCACGTACAATCTGTAAGCAAACACAAGTACTCAGAAACATCCACCAATACAATGACAAAAGATTTGAACTTGGTCGAACCAATGGACTCTGAAATTTATCTTGAAAACAAAAGGTGCAAACTAAAAAAAAAACAGATATATAATTTATTCATTCATTCATTCATTCATTGATTCAAAAGATCGCGTATTGTTTGTCTCGTTAGAACCCACTGGGAACAGAGGGAATAATTTAGTCCCCTTGTCTCCCAAGGGGACAGAACAAAATGTTTCCCACTATCCCCCAATATGGGGCCGAAAACGTGGGAGCAACGTGACTGAACGCTCTCGGTTCTAGTAATTGCTTAATCTAAGACTAATGGTTTTAAAAGATATATTTATAGCGTATATTTACACTTTGGCCAGCCTCGGTGTCTCTTCGAGAGCTAAGATAAGATAATTTATTGGGTCTTTTTTAAATATATGGTACAAATTAGACTTATTTCAAAAGTACTTAGTTATAATAACATGACATCATGTACCAAAAAGAGCGCTGTCCCCCGCACTAGGTCTCAAAGAGCCTGTGTATCAGAGTTACAATGGCTCACCCCGGATTCACCATCAAAGTAAAAACACAAAATAACTATACAATTAAAATGTTTAGAATGAGCATTGTTAGTGATAATGATGATAATAGTGAGCTAACAAATCCTAAAAGTTAATGCGTAAAATACAAAAGCTAGACAACCAATGAACGTGGTCTTTCACGCAGTTAAGAAATAGGCTTTTTACCCACAGTTGTATGTGTATGTATTGCAACTAAGCAAGCATGCCATTCGCGATCTGCTCTATATTTTGACTCTGTGAACTTGCCTATCCAGTGCCCAAGGCTACTAGCAATAAAACCATGTTTTGCATGCTAAATAGTTTTTAAACTAGGTTTTGTACCTACATTTAGAACCTAAGTGAGCCTTAAATTAGTGCCATAAATATAGCTGCAGGCAGGTAATTATGCAGGGTCGTTTGATGAAAACATATTGACAAAAGGTATGTGGTCGATTTACAAGGTAGCACAATTGTTATTGGCCTGAGCACTATCGGCTGTAACGACGCATGATCAAAATGATTTACTCTATGATGAATTTCGTTTGCTTCTCCAAACTGCAACTAATTTGGCTACGTTTCTAGGTTCCTGACCAAATTACGCAAGGCTTTTTTTTATAATATTCAATTTAAAAACTTTTTAGGTTCCATGTACCTAATACGAGTTTGAAAATTGAAGCACATAGATTTCAATAAGTACGAAATTTAGACGCAGGAATACGAGTGAAACAAGTATTGACGACCTCTGTGGCCCGGCGGGTAAGTAGCCGGCTGAGATGCAAGAGGTTGTGGGTTTTATTCCCCACTTCACATTTTTTATTTATTTGGGGTCCCGTAAACAAATGTTTTGTATGATCTGCAAATATTTGTTCCGGGTCTAGGTGTTATGGTACCATGGTACTCGTACTTCCTGATTCCCACGACACAGGGAATCCTATAGTGTGGGATCATGACTACGTATTGACTGTTGGGTGTTATGGTATGTTATTTCAGGTATTTTGTGTGTCAAATAGATCAGCACTTCCGAGTTTTTTATATAAAGTGCATCACACACGTAGCAGATGCGGTAATATTTTATATGCGTATAAAAACTTATAGCATCTGAAGGTAGGTATCACACACGTAGCCAGATACGATAATATATGAAAATTACGGGGAAACCTTCAAACTGTATTGTATTTCAATTTGTATGATATCATCTGTCCATCTTTTGATATTATGTCGGTGCCTACAGATGCTTGACGGTAAAATATAAGTGATCTGCTACGTATGTGTTGCTCCTTGAGTTTAGTATAGAGAGCGATATGGACAGATACGCGCTCAGATACAGATATCTTACCGTATCTGCTACGTGTGTGACGCACTTAAAACTTTTTAGGTCAGTAATCAACAAAATAATTTACAACACAGTGGTCTGGTCAAAAACTCCTACATTTACCGGAGTATCATATTTTCACAACCGCGTAACCTCACGTCCGGAACACCACAAAATAATTCAGAACAAACCCTTTTTTTACGAAAGTCTTTTTTGTATTTGTTCAACACCACCTGTGTGTCGTAATTAGGGTACCCTGTTCATACAGTACACGGCAAATATCATGGCACGATGGTAAGAAATCTACGATATGCAATGAAATGTCTTATTCTTAAAGGTAAGAGTCAAGCCAAATTTTAAAGCACCCAACAATCCTAATCCCACACTAGGATTCCCTATGTCATATTATGTATCAAAGAAATATGATTACCATGGTACCATAACACATGGTGTCTGGACACGGTACATAAATTTGCAGACCATACAAACATTGCTCGCGCGAGAATCGGACCCGAAAATTAATGATTGAAATCTCAGCCTGCTACTTGCCAACCGCGCCATGGAGGTCGTAATTCTTGTTCGGAGTTCCTTCATTCTTAAAAGCAGTAAAAAATAATGGTAACAACTAACGTTAGATAACATTTTTCACAATTTATTTACCTAGGAACCAGGCCCTCAGATAAAGTAGCAAATGGCAATGGGGATCGCAAAAATGGGAATCATTTTGACAGCCTTAGCGCTGTCCAAATCTTTTGAAACTTTAAAGGAGGAATATTTAGGTAAAATTTCCCCTATTCAAGTTTCATAAGATTTTGATAGCGCTAAAGCTGCCAAAATGATTCCCATTGTTGCGTTCCCCATTCCCATTTGCTGTATTTGGGGGCCAGGAAATAGCAATTCAAGAAAAGCTACAAATCAATTAGATTTAACTCGGATAATGCAACAATCGTCGTGCACTGTACCCGGGGTAACAACTTTGCCTCTTTTTTAAAATGATCTAATTAATATATTTTCCGTTGCCATTTCTAAAAGAGCATAATATACATAATATGTAGATATACATTATGCTCTTTTAAAAGCTCAGTTAAAAACTCACGTTATTTCAAAACTTTTATTTCTTTCGATGTCAGTTATGTTCGTAGACTAATTCATACTAATAATAATTTGCACTGTTGGATGAGCCCTCCTTAATAGAATGCAGTGGGGGTGAATTTACCATCATCACAACGCTTGGCAGGTGGATTGGTGATCGCAGTATTGGTGTTGAGTACTCAGGTGGATGCTGTTGCCCGTCCCCGGGTGTAATCCCTTAGTTGACTTTTATGACATCCACGGGAGGAGATGGAGAGGCCTGTTCTTAGGCCTGACACGCTACGGCACCAAGGTACCTTAATTTCAAAGCAAAAATTTTCAAGAAAATATAAGTAACTTTTTCATTTTGACGACCTCTGTGATGTGGCGGGCGAAGGATCGCCTGCGACGCAGGAGGTATCGAGTTCGATTTATTTGCAGATAATTTTTCAGGTTGTGCTGGGTATTTTTCTATGTATAATAAAAAAAAAACTATGTATCATGTAATGTATTGTATTAAGTATATCAGTTATCTAGTACCCATAACACAAGCTCTGCTTAGCTTAGGGCTAGATAATGTGGTGTGAAATATCCAGCATTTATTTATTTAGGTATTTATTTAAGTCATTTAAAATCGTTTGTCAAAGCAAATTTATTATATCTTCCCATAGCAAAATGAGTTTAAAATTTAAACAATGTTATAGTTCGAAACATAAGCTTATTCAAAAATTAAAATTGAACCTGAAATTGCTAAAAGCTGAATTCATAAATCACTTCTGTGTAAAGGCAGTGTTTCTTAAAGTCGGTATTGCTTCAAGTGACAGCCTTCTCGCACCAAGCCATGTTAAACCTAATGTTGACCAGATAAATCTCATTTTACATTAATAGCCAAACGGCACATCAGAACAGAACGTAATTTAATTGTTAGTTTAAATTGCGGTTATCTAAATGTTACGGCTGTTATATGATGTCCGACGCTTTATAAGAAATCCTGGTTCCTTAAATAATGGTACTATTTGGAAATAGGGACTAGTTTATCAAACAAACAGAAAAAAAGAGCTGTCTATTTTCAGTTCGCGTGACGAGAACCTATATAAAAAGGGCAATGTACACCGATTAGTATTCCTACTGGCGAAATTGTAGGTATTTCTTTTTTTTAGGTTATATGTTCTCACATTATCGCTCTGATTATTTTTTTACCCCCTTATTCATAATCATTTTTAAACCTATTTTAGTTCAAAAATGTTTTGTCTTGTTTTGACGTATGACATTTTGCATCAGAGAGAACAAAACAAAAGCTATTTTCACTTAAATAGGTTTAAAAATGATTATATATATATTATAAATTATTCATTTATTTTAATCAACGTGTATCATATTGTGTTAGTTAGTTTCTTATTCTAGATTAGTTAAAAGTAAAAAATCAAATTGAATTTACACAATCATAAAACACTTGCTTTAGTTATTATTCTGAGAATTGAATTGAATTTGAATGAAGTATGTCATAATTAGGTTATTAAATGTCAAAATGGTAATGTCATTGCACTTAGAATAAATAATTTAGTTTCTTATTAAAATGAATCATACAACAGTGGTTGAGGTACCCACAGTCAAACCTGTCTGAAAAAGCCTTCAGTATGCTGTTGGAGCTGGCCTACACCCTGCGCACCTTATTATGAATAAGGCACTAAGGTAGGTAACGTAGGGGTAGGTTTTTATTAGCTCTGAAAATACACAATTGTTTTTTTTTTACTTATTCATCATCAGCCGATAGACATTGACAGCTTGATCAGGCCTTCTCCATAGCATGCATATAGCGTGCATTGAGGGCATTCGCCATTATCAATGCTTGGCAGAGGGATTGGAGATCGCAGTTCAGTGTTAAGTACTCAGGTGGATGCTGCTGCCTATAATCCCTGGCGTAATCCCTTAGTTGCCTTCAACGACAACCACAGGAGGAGTTGGAGACTCCTATTCTCAGGACGTAACTACTGAGCCGTAGTAGTTACGTCCTGAGAATAGGAGTCTCCAACGGTTACATATTTACTCGGTTTTAAAATGATGTATACTATAACGTTTTTTTGTAGGATGTATTTTTAAGTTGTAAGAAAATAATTAGGCTAGCAATTGAGTTTTGCAGAGCCATGTGGAATAACAAACTACTTTCGAATGGAATACGAAATGATAAGTGTTTTTTTTCTTAAATTCAAGAACTATCCATAATATCTGGAGAAGTGCTTTTTGTGCATTAACATACCACCACAAAATTAAACCGGACTACGCAGTAAAGGAAGGCCCACCTTTTGATTATACCAAAGACATTAAAAAGGTCGCAAGAAGTCGATGGATGTAGGCGGCCCATGACCGTTCGTCATGGCTTTCGATGAGGAAAGGTCTTGGGGCGATGATAATAGAATAGAATATACTTTATTGCACAAAAGACAAATCATGTACACAGGCGAACTTAATGATAGGACGTTTTTTTATACTACTTGGCAAGCATACAGGCATCCATCTGATGGAAAGAAGTTACCGTAGCCTATGGACGCCTGCAACACCAGAGGCATCACATGCGCGCTGCCGACTCTGAGACAAAGATGAAAAGTCTCATGTGCCTGTTATTTCACCGGCACCCGTGCCCTTCAAATCGAAACAAAGCAATGCGAGCACTACTGCTTGGCGGCAGAAATAGGTACGATGGTAGTACTTACCCGGACGAACTCTTTCACAAAAAGGTTTACTAATAACAAAACCAGCTAACCTTTGTGTAGTGCGGATAAGTTTATGATATTTAAAAATATATATATGTCTTAAATCTAACTTGTGTAATTAAAACATCAATGATGATGTCTGTTTAATTTAATTAAGTATTATGATTTTTATTAACCGTTTTGTTTCTGTCGTCATATACATCCCGCGGAGTGGGGCCCTGGTGACCTGTATTACAGGTTTTTTCTAAACCTATTTCAGGCACCAGTCTCTTGCAAAACAGGTGAATCATACTTCGACACTCTTAGATAAGCACTATTTACTCTGTTATTACCTTTTGTTGAGAGAAAAATAAATGTCTTATAATTATTATTATTTATGATATAAGTAGTACTTTATGTGCTTAGCTATAGTTAAACATATCTAAGATAATGATGATGATGAACGTACCTACTGACTAATGATCCACCCAACAAAACCCTAGTGGAAGTGTGTTCAAGCACGCACTGTGCGTGCTCAGTTAATAATTTACAATTACTTATCACAGTAACCAGATTGTGCAATATAAATAAAGCTAGTTACGTTAATTAACCGATAAATGATCAGTTATGTAAATTATTAAACTCATTTGAACGCATGGGAGTGCCATTAAAAAGGCAGAGTTGATTGCAATCTCGATGCGCAGGGGGCTTATGAAAGTCATTGAGGAACTGTAGGAGGGCTTTTCATGGGCCAGTTTCAATTATTTTTGGATCAATTTGCAACGTTACACTCTTTCTATATAGTCAGTCTCAGTCGAGACATGTTTTAATAAAGCGGTGGCAGTTGTACTGAAACCTTTGTGGACAATTTCCACCCCTTTGAAAAGTCACGTAATACATTTTTACTACATTTCACTACATTTGTGCTTTTTAAATAGGCTACATTTTGGCTACATTAGTTAAAATATCACTAAACTCTAAAACACTAGAAAAAAATGTTGAAAAAAGTAGACAACAACAAAAAAGGTGGGTTGAGAAGAGTGAGTTTCACGGATTTTGTTACTTTTTTATGCGCTCTTTCTGGCCAGTTCCGAAATTAAAAATTGATATTTAGCTATCAAAGATACGTATTTTATACTTCTTTATGAATGAAAAGAGCCGCGTTTGATTTTCAAATTTATTTACCAAGGAGCACAACGCTGTTTTCAAGTTAACTATGACCTACTTACAGAGCGTGAGTGATGGAAATATTATTAAAAGCATTTCTGAAAAGGTCATTCTTACCCCAAAACACCGCACAACTTTCGAAAATATTCCGTCTTCATGAAAATTTTAGCGGAAACCCACCTCTTTGTTATGCTTTTCATATTTAAATTCACCCCGAGACTCCTAAAATAAGATTCAAAATACAATTTTATCCCTTTTACTTCACCTGCTCGAAAATAGAACAATAGACTCGAAGTTGGAAAACGTATATCGAGAATGCGAATATAGATAATTCTGCTATTTTTCCAACAGGTGACATTATAAATTATTCATTAATGAATATATTGTATATTGAAATATCTGAACATATTCGTTCACAATTGAATATTTGTATATAAAGAAAACATTTATATTTATATTCAGAATATACATAAATTTCATATAGAACTGCTGATTCGTCTATACTGTGGAATTAGATATATTTACAAGCACAGTCATTTGGCTTGCATACATACATACATTCCGGGTCTGGGTGATATGGTACCATGGTATTCGTAGTTCCTGATACCCACGATACAGGGAATCCTAGTGTGGTACCTATGTGACTGTTGGGTGTTATGTTATGTTAAACTGCGATCACCAATCCACCTGCCAAGCGTGATGATTATGGCAAATCCAGGGTTCCAGAGTTCGGCCAGTGGTGGACGTAAACGGGCTGGTGATGATGATGATTGTATAGATAATTCAATAAATAAGTTTTTTTTAACCGACTTCACAAAAAGGAGGAGGTTCTCAAATCGGTTGTGTTTTTTTTTATGTTTGTTACCTCGTATCTCCGGCGTTTATGAACCGATTTGGAAATAGTTATTTGTTATACAAGAGTGCAAAGTTGCTTTTTAACCGCGTGCTCAGTTTTGATGACCGAGCAAGCGAAGGATTCTTAAATTTAATCACGAGCGTAGCGAGTGATTAAATAATTAGAATCCTGAGCGTTAGCGAGGGAATCAAAAGAGCACGAGGTGAAAAATCTTTGCACTCGAGTGCAACACGTAACTTTTCATCCCACCTCAGCGAGGAAATGACTTGATGCAAAAAAAAAACACTTACAATCACAAGATACTTTTGCGCATTTTCAACAGTTTCAGTCAATTCTGTTGGCATCAAATAAACTTCCTCGTCGCTAAAGTCAGTCATTTTAGGTTTTTCACTTGTTTTTAACAATATGACGTGAAAAGAAAATGGCGTGCGCCAAAAAGCAAAAATAAAAAGTTAATTCTAAGATAAAAAGTAATACTTACACCAAGAAGGTTCTGAGTCTGAGTTTTTAACAAATTAAAAAAGGTTGTATGATAAATTCGGCACCATGGAGGTAGAAGTAAATAGGTTTAATGATGTTTTGAGTTCACAAACTTAGTGCACACGATGTTCTAAATTCAAATTTACTTTATCCTCTAGCGGATATAAAACGGCTTTTACACTCAGATATCGAAGAGTAAAAATACACTTTCCGAAATGGTGGGATGAAAATTCTTTTTTATTTGAATGAGGAATTGAGGGAACTCCTCAAATATTGTAGACATACATACGTATGGCGATTTTGATTTTTTCAGCAACAAACCAAGCATTTGCATTCAGAAAGTATCATAATCCTTTCACCACTATGGTTCTTTCATAATTTTTTTTTTCATTCAAATATTTAGTCGAATACAATGGTGGAAGTCGGTTTTTTAAATTAAAAGTTATTAGATATAAAATATGTATGTTAGTATATAAGGTATACCCAACGATCTCTAATACTCACATAGATATCGGGTCGGCGCAATAAAAACGTCTCGGTGATTATAAGCTCACTTGAAAAGTGAGTTTGTATTTGATTTAGTTCGCTTCAAACAAAGCCAATGTAAACCCGTGTCACAATGCCGCAATGTATATTTAAAAGTTGCAAAAATAATCCCCGAAAAAACAATTTAACGGCCGGAGTGTCTTACTTTCGTTAAGTACATGTAGAATAAGTTGTATTTTAAGCTTTAAACTAACAAATAGTATGAAATTTTGATCAAAATTACCGATTTTAAACCACCGCTACAAATGTTTGGCCAACGTTGACGCAAAATTGTCTGTAACAGAACAGTAGATGCATGGAGTAGATTTGTATTGTAATAATTTGTTTTTACCAGAACTTTAAAAATTTTTAATACTACTTTTGTGTCTGTTTGTTGAACTCTCATCAGATACTTGGCTTTCCTTTTTTTTATTTTAGCTTTCCGAGCAATCCATTTACGCTACTGTTATTTAACCAAATCTTTGGTTAACAACCCCTTTACATCTATACCAACTGATAATGAGTCCTCTCGCTTTGTTAAAATTTATGAACCAGAATCACTTATAGAACACATTATCGTAAAAAAAACAGTACTTTTTCAAAATCTTTTATCATATTATAGGTATATTTCCCAAATATCAAATAAATGCCCAACCTACGGCAGGCGCCTGTACGCCCGCCCTCAAGCGCTTTACGGTTTTTGTTGGAAAACTTTGATGGTCGATATCTTTTTTTATTATGAAACGAGACAAACGTAACAGAACATATATTTTTTATATTTGAGCTTTTTATAACTAGGGCTTCATTATCAGCCTGTAGGTACGCAGAATGGAATTTTTTTAATGTTGAGCTGTTTTAAACATTTTGGGTTTTGATCAAATTATTGCACTAAACTGTACTTGTATTATAAAGATTGTAAACATGAATATAAAGATGTGGAATTTAGTGATATTTTTATTTGTGACATCCAGCGATAGACATCTTGGCCAAAAACATAAACATACACATAAATATACACACAACAGAACGTTAATAAAATAACAAGTATATATACTATCAATATGAAACATACATGCCCAAAACATAAATAATTTTAACTTAACTTTAACGTGCATATTATAAATTATTTAAGTGATCAACGCGACTCCATACCTTCTGTAGTTAAATTTGAAGAAGCAAACAGAAGCGAAACCATGGAAACGGATGGATGTAGCTCGCAAGGTAATAACGGGAAAAAGAACTTTATTTGTAGCTCTTTAAGGTTGATTTCACACTAGTTGTTTAACCTATGTCTTTTGATTTGACAAGTGACAGGAGTAATATAATTGATTTGCTCGTTTTTTGTGACGAATGATCGTAAGTGTAAGATAATATTTTGAAGATTTGCTACTTTCTTGCGAGGTGTCATGGTTGTAATTAGGTTGAACTTAGAACTGTTTTAAAACTTTCATCTTTGTTCGTTAGTAAACAAATGTAGCTGTATAAGTATGTATCCATGCGGACAGTTTTTAGCTTTCATTTTGTACGTGACCCTGGATCTATTGTGAATTATAAGATCGTTGGGTATACCTATATTTCTAAGGGCTTAATGATTAGGTATAATTATTTATTGTACATTTCCCATTTTAGTCTGAAACAAATTGTATTAATATAGGTATGTAGTTTTTCTTTCGTTGAGGATTGTAGGAAGTTATTCTATCGTGATCACATTAAACGAGTTTAACTTCCAAGCTGACACTAGGCATATTTTATAGCCTCGTAAACTTTCTGAATTGTTCCAATACATAAGAGCAATGAAAAAGTGTGCGACGTTATATAAATCGTAAAAAGATAGTGCTTTCAAAAAGTTCATAGTGTTTTTATGGCTAGAACGTGCTACAGAAGTAAATTTGCAAACACTCTTTTGTTGTGTATATTTTAAGGCCTAGCCATAGTAGCTCAATTTTTAATAAGGAAATATATTAAACAATATAAATCATCCCGTAACATGTTAATTTTATACAATCTTTTGCAAAATTCAAGATATTTATTTACATGTCATCATCATCACCATCATCATTGACCGTCCACTTCTGGACATGCCCCCCGCCCCCCCTAGAATGTCACGTCGAACGGTCTTGTGTTGCCTCAATCCACTGACTTCCTGCGATGTTTATGATGTATTTATCAAGTGGAGTGCCTTTCTCTACCACGTCGTCCGGTTTGCCACTCGTGAACCTGTATTCCCCCATGGTTTTCAGTTCTGCGAGCTATTATGATGATCTGTCCATTGCCACTTTAACTTGCTAATTCTGAGAATTATGTCGGTGATCTTGGTTCTTCTGCGGATTTCCTCATTTCGAATTCTATCAAACCCCTATCATAGCTCTCTCCATAGCCCGTTGGGTGACTTTGAGCTTGTCTACAATGCTAAATAGTTAGCGATCATGTCTCAGTGCCGTTTGTCGTCACTGCATGTAATGTATTTGCGTGTTAATGTAAAAATTAGGTCTTAGTAATAAAATTATAAGACTTATTCGCCTTTTGTAAGCATCACAAGTTTTCGAGGACGGAAAACTGATTAAATTTAAGCTAAAATTAGACTAAATTTTTTAATTTGCGGAAATACCAACCGCTCACCAAAGAAAAGCAACATACCGGAAACATAAATTCTTAGATGTTCACATATGAAATGAGCTTAATCTAATTAGCGGTAAACATCATCATTGCTCTTTGAGCAAAATACCTTCAAAAGATACTTGCTCAACTCTGTAAGCGAAGTAATAAAGTCTGAGAGTAGTTAAATGTAAGTTGTTGAGCGTAATCGTTTGTGCCACCTTGAAAATAATACTAATAATAAATTTATTTCAGGCTAAAATGGGAAATGTACAATAAACTATGCCTAAACACCCATAGAAATATATACCTTATAGACTAACATACATATTTTATACCTAAAAAACTTATTTTAAAAGGAACGAAAAGGAAGGAAAGGTACTTAAACACGGTACGGTTCTCGGCGGAAGGTTTTTGTAAGAGTAAAGTGATGGCGTGCTCTTTCTTGTTTTTTCCTGGACATTATAGTCCAACATCAGATAAGAGAAGTCTCCTTGAGAGAGAATAGTAGGAGGAATAGAGTAGATTATCTCCTCCTGATAATCACCATGATTTTCTTAAAATATTGGATTTAGTATAAATTGAGAGATTCAGAGGTATGATACTAATATCATGGTTCGATGGTTGTGGTACGAAATCTATGGATGTGCCATAGCTTTCGTTCCATAATATTCAAACCATAACATTAGCCCCAAAACTCTGAAAGCAAAGTCTGATCACTCGCAATTTTATTGAAAATGTTCAAACGTGAATTATGCTTACGTATTAGTCACGCACGCACTATCTTATTTATATTATACCTCTGACAGTATAGATAATTAAATACAAAGTTATGAGTAAACAAACAGCTTGGAAAACATTGGACGAAACGTTTACCCAATTAACTGGGTATTTAGTTTGCAATTTTGTACGTACTTAACTTATAGTTACACATGAAAAGGCAAAGGAATTTTATGTTCAAAGAACACGAGCTTTTACCTAAAAAGCTTTCAAGGAAACGTGTATTTTACAAAGCACTATGTAGTTAAAAAGAGTTAAAAAGATAATTTAAAAAAAATTATAAGTACTAAAACGTTATTTATAACTTTAGAGAAACATTGATTGTTTCTCCTAATGTCTTACAAAAATGTTTTTAGAAATCAAACTGGTGTTTTTAAATCATCATGTTGCGCAAGTAAATATTCCACAAAAAAATACGTACCTAAGTATTCCGGGATCCATAAGCGTCTCTCTTGTTAATTTTTATATACTTTCAGTCCGCCCAGCTTTTGTAGATACAGGACCTTTTAAACTAACAACACTGTAATTACCTTCTGTAAGAACGTTAATAGAATTTCTTATTTTCGTTATTGGCATGCCTGAATGATAATTTGATAACTTGCTAATTATAACTATGAAAGCTTTGATTTAATTTATCGCACCTTGTAATTAAGAACTGCTTTGAAGTGAGCTTGTTAAGTTACTGGCTGTTTTCTGGAAAAGTTAAATTAAATTAGATGGAAGGTAAAAGAAGTTTTTTTGATCAATGTTTTGTATGAAACATAAGCTTACAAATGTAAACCTCATCTTACATAGATATATACAGCGAATAGAGATCGCTATTTGCGATAAGAACACCTATTGTATTTTGCCATTAATTGTAAAATGATGTATGTTTCCGTGTGGTGATAAATGGTGAGTGTAGTGTGCACGCGCACGCAGTAGGTAGTAGTAGTTCCCTAGCACGTAGTATTCACCGGTCTACCGTCGAATGCGGTCGTGGGCGGTGCTGATGATGAAGACGCTTCTAAACTCAGTCTCGAAACGTCAGCAAAAATGCCGGAAAACAGTGGTTTAGCCGTTTTTTTTAATTTAAAATGATTCCCAACCTCGAATGTTTCAATTCTATGATTAATAATGAGTTATCGTCAATACGCGGTAAAAAACAAATCTGCTTTAAATGCTCCTGTATTTAAAGACTATCCACATACATCAGTGTCATATCCGTACTGATAATTTGAACCTTTTTGCATGACGATAGAGCTGAAACTCGTCATTCGTCATTACACGCCAGTGTCCTGTCAAATCGACGCCGAGTGTTTATGAATGCCGATTGCCAATATTCAGCTGTATCGTTATACAAATTAAGTTAAAATTCACAGTATGGACGTTTCTTGGGCCGGACATAGCAGTGATCTATGTGGATAGTACTATTCCTTTTATCTACTCTCATACTGAAATATAAAGATTAAAAAACTAAAAACAAAACTAAAATGGCAGTCTTTATGCACATGCCATCGAAATAAATTAAAAAAATTACATTAAGATACAGCTCTTCTATGGACAACTGTATCATAATATAACTTTTTTTCCATTACGATACAACTTCACTTGGACCAAGGAGGTTGCAATGCAGTTTTTCTATACATAATCTGTGGACGCGGCGCAACACGCTCGCACGTATGGATTTTGGCGCTAAACGTTTACAAATAAATGCAAATCTAAGCAGTAATTTTACGCAAACATTGTCAAATTAGTTTTTCTTTTAAAAAATGTCTGAAAACGCCAGTAGCGATACTGAAGAAAATTTTACACCACCGGAAATTCTCGAAGGTGCAACGAACAAATGAATGAACCTCTTACCGGCGAAATCTAGAAGGTATTACAATAAATGTGTGATGGTATAACTCACACTCGTGTTTTAAGAACCCTTATTATGCAACAGTTTCATAAACTACTATAACACGTGCCAGCGCAGTGCTTTATCAGGGAAAACAGTAGAATTTTTCATACAAAATCACAATACTGTTGCTACCGTATTGACGATATCAGAAAAATCTTATCGCTTACATTGGGTGGTATAGAGCCACAACCGTAATTGTAAATAACGAGCTTTGGCTGCCTGATACTTTAGCAGCTGCAGTGCAAATCGCTGGGCACGCAACCAACTCTGACTGTCGCTCGCGTGACACTATCACAAAAATTACACTTCACAGTTATATGACATTTCATACTAACAAACCCGGCTGAACCCGTACTGGCGTTGTGGATAAAATCTGTATGTGTCTTTGAGAACCCATAAACCACTTTTATTTTGCCAATACAGCAACGTAGTTTCAAACCTTTCGAAGGACTTTTATATAAGGGTACATATATATATATATATATGTATATTTGAGGGTGGGGAGGGGTGAAGGAGGGGGAGGAGATTCGTCCTCCGCATGGGGGAAGTTTAGGAAATGCATAGTTTTTTTTTATAATTTTTTTTAAATATTATTTTGAGGTTATGTTTTGGTAATTTTTCTGTAATATTGTGATTAGAAGTTTTCTTGTGAACAAATACTACAACATAGTTTAAAAAATGAGGGCCTGTCTATAGTATGGCCCCTGTGTAAGAATTTTTCTTGCGGTCTCATGATTTTTTACGTACAAAAATTAAAATTATTTGCTAGATCTGAAACTTCGTGAGATTGCTCAAGATATGGAGTACTTTGCATAAAAAAACGAGTCTACGACAAGTCCCGTATATAAAAGACGAGCCAAACCTTTTGCTAAGAAAGTAAGGTCGATACGTAGCAAATAAATAAAATTGTATGCTCTGGCAGCCGTGCTTGATATAAAGAATGTTGCAAAATACATGGCTGTCACCATACTGTCATTATACAAACTTTCAAAATACGGTGACAGCCGTTACCGCGACGGATCGTCTTAAGGGGGATGCTTTCGATTACTTAAAGCTCGTTTCACGCTAGATGGCGTGGAAAAACAGATATTGACTTTTTTATTTTTTGTTCAAAACTCGAGCGTCTTTAGTGAGTAATTTTACCGTTTGCGAGCACGGTGTAGGTCATAGAATTTGATGCAGCATGAATTTTCGTTAAAGAGTCGTTAGAAATTTCAAATTCACTATAAATAAGATCTGACAATTTGCCTCATGTAATTACACGCACGCACACTTCTACATTCACTGTTTTGTTTTTCACTAGATGGCGTTGTCATTATCCCCAGATGTTATATAGATGGCGTTAAAAAATTTTTATAAGGTATCTCGATAATGATGGCGTTAAAGAAAATTGTTAGAAGGGATGAGCCGCCACCATCCACCGACTTCCTGCCACCCTATAAAAAGTGCCGTGGTGTGCAGCGTAGAATCTATAATCCTCCTCCCGTGGATGTCGGAAAAGCCGACACCAGGGCATGGGCAGCAGCATCCATCTGAGTAACCGATACTGCAATCACCAATCAACCTGCCAAGGGTGGTAATTATGGCAAACACCCCCACAAAAATGAATGTCTTTTTACAGAAATTAATAAAAAGAAAAAACAAACAGATTAGGTATTTTTATTGGTTTATAATTACAAGTATTTTCCACTAGAAATATCATACACTGACAACAAATATTCATCAATAGGTAAGCGATCAGTGCAACTGCACATTTTGTCTTCGTATATTGTATTCATTGTTACCATTAGTGCCCATTGCATCTCTTCTAAATATAACTTTTCATTTAAAAAACCGACTTCCGCCATTGTATTCGACTAAATATTAGGATGAAAAAAAAATGATGAAAGAACCATAGTGGTGAAAGGATTATGATACTTTCTGAATGCAAATGCTTGGTTTGTTGCTGAAAATATCAAAATCGCCATATGTATGCCTAAAATATTTGAGGAGTTCCCTCAATTCCTCATGGATTCCATCATCAGAACTGGGTTTTGAAAAAAATGGGACCAATCTGGAAGTACATATATCTATTCAAATAAAAAAAGAATTTTCTAAATCGGTTCATAAACGCCGGAGATATGAGGTATCATCTTCATCATCATTAGATGTAGTTGATCTGATGATCAACTACATCATCATCAGCCTGTAGAAGTCCACTTAGGTGTCCCCTAGAGTGCCACGACGAACGGTCTTGAGCCGCCTCCATCCACAGATTTCCTGTGACGTTCATAATGCCTTTAGTCCATCGAGTGGAGGGCCTTCCTCTACAGCCTCGTCCGTTTTTCGGTCGCCACTCGAGAACCTTTATTCTCAAACGGTTATCAGTTCTGCGAGCTATATGACCTTCCCATTGCCACTTCAACTTGCTAATTCTGGTTGATCATCAGTGGCTAGAAAAAAATACATTTCTTGATATAGTTTTGTTTTAGACAATGTTGTAAGGGTTTTTTGTATAAGAAAAAATAACGTATATTATGATATTATTATTATGACGTTGATTTATTTTAAAACTCGTTATAAAATACATTTTTCACTATAAAGAAATACTACTTATCTATAAAAACAAATAGTATATAAAAACAGTATAGTAAAAAATATATTACAAAACGGTAAACCACCGACCGCGGAGCAAAGGCCCAAGCGGTCGGAGGCTAGGGCTGCAGAGAGAGGAACCTCCTGACTATGCGTGCCGAGTCCAGGAGTACTGCCTTCTGAATCTGACCGTTGATCCAACCATTTAGTGAGAGCCTCTCAAGGTATTGGTCGAGGCTCTTTGCTATAAGGCCATTCACAGAAACAACTATCGGGACGATAATCGTCGAATCCACATCCCACATGGCGGTAATCTCGTGGGCCAAGTCAAGGTACTTGCTTGCTTATTATTATTATTATTATTATTAGGTATCTTCATTCCAAATTTCACTCAAATCCGTTCAGCCGTTTGGGCGTGAAGAAGTAACAAACATACTTATAAACTTTCGCATTTATAATATTAGTGTGATGTGATGAGATGAAGAGGTCAACCGACGAATCCAACTCGGATGGGCAGCGTTCGGGAAACTACGCCATATCTAGTTTGTTGGTTTTGTGAAAACTTCTTGTGAAAGAGTTCGTCCGGGGAAGTACTACCACCGTACCTATTTCTGCCACCAAGCAGTAGTGTTCGCATTGCTCTGTTTCGGTTTGAAGGGTACGGGTGCCAGTGAAATTACAGGCACATGAGACTTTTCACATTATGTCTCAGGGTCGGCAGCGCGCTTGTGATGCCTTTGGTGTTGCAGGCGTCCATAGGCTACGGTAACTGCTTTCCATCAGGTGGGCCGTATGCTTGTCTGCTTGCCAAGTAGTATAAAAAAAAATCTTCTCGTCGCCGATACCGCAGAGCCTCAAGACGAAAGTCTACACGCCAGTGTTGACTTACGGCACTGAGACGTGGTCGCTAACTATTGGCCGTATAGACAAGCTCAAAGTTGCGCAACGGGCTATGGAGAGAGCTATGCTAGGAGTTTCACCACGTGATAGAATCCGAAATGAGGAAATCCGTAGAAGAACCAAGGTCACCGACATAGCTCTCAGAATTAGTGGCAGTGGGCAGGTCATATAGCTCGAAGAAGTGATAACCGTTGGAGAATAAAGGTTCTCGAGTGGCGACCACAAACCGGACGACGCGTTAGAGGAAAGCTCTCCACTCGATGGAATAAAGACATTATAAACGTCGCGGGGAGTCGGTGGATGGAGGCGGCTCAATACCGTTCGTCGTGGCATTCTAAGGGGAAGGCCTATGTCCAACAACAACAACAACGAAGGCTTCAAACAAAGGGCAGGCATCTTCTATAATAGTACTACTCTACTAGTAGGTAACACATTAAAATTATGTAAATATCTGTTTACTTACGAAATTTCACCGTGAAACCGTTATAACCTGGCTTGCACTCGTTTCAAAGACACCGCCCCAAAGAAAATTAATCGCATGACACCCACAGTGCACCATAGACAAGGACCATAGAGAAAAAAGTCAAGGAACATATAGGGAGAAATAAGTGCACTGGGCTAGGTAACCACAGACAAACAGAACACCTTAAATTCAACAGGGCCACAAATCAAAAAATTTCAATATCGTTTTTAATGCAAAAATGGCATTTAGATGATTCCAATTTTTATATTCGAAAAAGACACCCATGGTTTTAGCGTTTAAAATAGTTCAATCACACAACTACCCATTTAGCATTTTGAGACTTTGATGACTAACTTCACAGCAAAGCAGCCATCTTTCCAGTTAATAATAATAATAATAATAACTTTATTACGAAACATAAAAGTGTCAGGTTTTGGAATGCGTTTCTTTTGAATGAAAGTTCAATAAGTTTGATTACTATTTTATTAAAACGAAACCGCAGTACTTGGAAATGTGTCTGTTTTGCATATAAGATTACCGTGATTATGGTTGTAATTGTTTATAAACAAACATGCAATATTTGTTAAATGACTGTTATTACAATCAGTCTGTACAATCAGTCTTAAAATACAGTGTTTCATTATTATACATAAGTATCCTTTGAATTAAATTATCACTTTTAAGATTATTAAAATTACTTTGGGATCACATCCTTTTCAATCAGTTTTAGGATGCCCTGTTTTTTGTCTCAGCAACTTGTAGCTTTTTGATATTATTTTATTTTATTTACTTGGGAAAAATCTGTATCCTGAGAAGTTTTGTATAAAAATATATTATGCCTTTACAACTCTTCCTTTGAAAATCTATGCCAAGAGGCTGAACACTAAGAGGTTCTGAATCATAACTGATTGGTAATCAATCGTCTGTACTGCTGTCTGAGCTTATAGATGAGGATTCACTGGAGTCTCTATCTTAATCGCTTCATCAAAAACGGTACAAATTCCATACCAGACAGACAGCCAACACAATCCTAGCCTATCGTTACTTGATGAAAACATTTTCTGATTTTGGAAGTCCAGAGCAATGAATAAATTTAGTCATTGAGGAAAGTACAGACAGCGATTCAGATATACTCAAGTGAATCCTCATCTTCAAGCTCAGACAGCAGTACAGATGATTGATTACCAATCAGTTGATTCAGTACTTCCTAGTGTTCAGCCTCTTGACATAGATTTCCAAAGGAAGAGTCGTAAAGAGCAGACCTCAAAGTTATTAAAACTGATCAACAACATTAAAATATATTTTTATACAAAACTTCTCAGGATACAGATTTTTCCCAAGTAAATAATATAAAATAATATCAAAAAGCTACAAGTTGCTGAGACAAAAAACAAAGCATCCTAAAACTGATTGAAAAGGATGTAATCCCAAAGTAATGTTAAACTTTTTATACTTACTTATTTTAAAATTGATTATTTAAGCTAAAGGATTTTTATGTATAATAATGAAACACTTAATGAGATTACTGCGATGACTTAGATATTATTGATCGTAGATCTCATCGTTACTACTAGTAAGTCAAAGATTTATGGAGTATTTTATTTTGTAATATTGCTAGATGAAGAGGTGATAGTTATGGATAAGTTTCTTCCGCATTTAATTACATTGATCTCAATGTAAATTTCAAGGTAGTGTAAGGTTCAAAATACACATCTTATAATATACCATACATATATGTAGAAAAAAAAGATTTATAAAGTAATACAAAAAAAACTACTATCAAAACTTTGATAGGCTTTCCAGTAAAAAAATGAATTTTCGACTTGTGGCTCTTTTGCATTTAAGGAGCGAGATGACAACTTCATACTACACTTTGATATTGATATATTATCAGGGTTGCTACACCGAGTTTCTGAATCACAGCACGGTACACGGTCGGATTATAAAAACTAGTAGTTTTGCGAACAGAATACCTCAAGAGCACAAACTATCTTGTTTTTCGATAAAGTTTAAAAAACGCATCCATAGTCCGATCTAGCATATACCCAATCTTACTTGAACCACAAGTCGTTGAAACTCTAACAAATGAGAGCTCACGTAATATTGGTTTTTTTTTTTTATTTTTTCTCAAAAACTATATTGTAAAATAAATATATAAGTAAGTACATATATCAAGTTTCATCAAGATTAATTGAAAAATGCGACGTACGCGAGTACTTACGTACATAGGTACATACATCCGAACAGACGATAGCAAATTTTGCCATATTATATTGCAAGGACTTACCTTGCTTTGCTCGCTCGGTCAATGACTAGTAATATTTTTTTTTATTGCTGCGAATGAAGTTACGAAAGTATAGTTTTTACATATTCTTTCGTTGTTTTATTTTTATTTTCTAAAACTGAAACTTGAGTTTCAATAAAGTACGTTACAATAAAGTATTTTCTCGAAGGTACCTACTTTGTTGATATTGCAAAGTATAAAGAACATAGCCGCAAATAACTTTGTAAACTATGATTATAACGAACGGTTGGCAACCCTATCAGAGACAGCTCATAAAGCCTAATAATTACGGGTGACTAGCAAGCACTAAACTTGTGACGTAGCGTTGCCTGGCAACGTCGCGTTTCGCAATTTTGGTGACAGGGCTGAAAATAACGCGAGGCATACTTTTATTTATTTAGCGCCATCTTTCACTATCTTTCTCAAAACTCGGTGCTCGAGGTCCATTTAACCGCCATCTCTGTCAAATTAAACAAAACAGGGTGCTCTGCGTAAAAATATCACGCTTCGATGGTAGGTGGCGACTCAAAATGGACATTAAAAACACTCACACATACGTAAAATTGGTCGTATTTCAAACTAATTTTAAAAATTACCCTTAGTAAATTTTTATTTGAAACAACCATTTGCGAGTACGATAATCATTAGAAAATCGAAAAAAAAATACGATATAAAGAACGACAATCTGTGGATTGAAAAAATACTTAAATTATTTTGTATGGGCAAGGCAACGAGAGCATTCACCTTAAGCCAACTACCTTGTTGCGAACAAACAAATACTGCTGGCCAAAGGAATTTAAATAAATAAATGTAGAATACATAATATTAGTAATGATAGTATCCTTAAATTACAATAAATGAATACCACAACGATTAAGAAAATATCTCACGTGGTCCGCCCACGGGTGAGTGATAATGAAATTCTTCCGTCGACCCTCCATTGCAATACCTACGCCATTGATTAAATATTTATAGGACCAATTAAATATTCAGGTTATGTAAGTGGTTATGTATATTATGGTTAAATGGATTTTAAAAAGACTGTAACTGGGTATGAATATGATTGAACCAGAGTTGAATATTTTGAAGTTGACTGCAAGTTTTGGAAGTGTTCATAGTTAATAAACTCCCACCAGACTTTAAGACTACACACATATAATTTGCTTTCAGTAGGTACATAATTTAAGTTATGTCAATTTTAGTATTGTAGTTTTTGACATTTAATTTTGAAATAAAGTTATTCGAATAAAAAATTATATAATTATTATTATTATAATAAATCAATGACAAGTGTACAATAACTTCATTATGTTTGATGACGAATTTTCTCCACAACTTTCTGATGAATCGTTATCGGGTAGGTAACAATAAGACCCATACATAGGTATATTTAGTATAATAGTTTATTTATTTATTATAATAAGGTACAGCCAGCCTAGGCAAATCCTATTCGCTTCGAAGCGATTCTATTTCTAAAATAGGGCACGTCACATTTCAAAAGTATATGTCAATTTCATATTTTTTGGACTTTTCTAATAGCGTTGTTATAGAATGTTTCTTTTTCTAAGGCCTCTGGTCAGTTTATATATATATATCGGCATTTATACATACCATCATCATTTTCATCATTATCAGCCTGTAGAAGTCCACTGCTAGACATAGGATTCCCCCGTAGAATGCCTCCACGAACGCAAGTATTTAGGTAGTAACAACTAACGCACATCGCTCCTCAAAGCGAATTAAGTATCAATTTGAACTGCCTGTACAAAAACAGCCCCAGGGTAAAACTACCAATTTCGGAACACAGCTCAGTTTTGGACATAGTCATTGCGCCGAGACCGCAACCAAAGTGATTAATTGGTTATGTGCTAGCAAATAACAAAGTTATTGCAAGCCAGCGTTCACATTTGAACAGGGTCGTAGCCAGGGATATTAATAGGGGGGTCAGAATTGTCTCTGACATCATAAAACATTTGAAATCCTTCAGCCGAGCCTTAACTTGTTAGTTTGACTAAGACAAGTTAAACCTAGGCCACTCTCTCATCTGTTCCACGTGAGAGACAGAGTCAGAGATAAACAGCAGAGTGGCCGAACCATCTGAGACACCGCGTCAGTGTGGCGTTGAGATACCTATTAACCCCTATAGCTCGTAGAGGACCGTAGAGCCTCGTAGGGTTTCACTTCCTTGAGGTGGGTAGTGGGTAAAGGTGGGGTGGGAGAAAAGGAGTGGGTACCCTTTTCTGGTGCATATATGATTTGGGTCCAATCAGCCATTGGCAAAAATCCCGTGACAATGTTCTGTAAACTCGTTGTAAGTCCGATTGAACTAGTAAAGCTTTTAAACAAAAAATCACATATAACGAAGAAGCGTTTCAGTAACACGAGGTTTACACACAAAAAAATTGCAATCTAAGTATCTAGCACTAAGATGCCAAAGACATTGCAGAAAACTCATAACTCCTCTTTAGAGTACCGTAAAACCAGATTACTTTATCCCTAAGAGGTAACTATGGCCCAAAGTTAGATTTTCCCGCCCTCCGGTGTGAGCGTAATTTCTGCTCGTAGTTTCTACTTAAATTGACAGATGGCAGGACCTGTGGTCGCCCCGGAATGATTTCAAATCAAACTTTTTCCCGATTTGGGCCAAAGTTACCTCTTAGGGTTAAAGTAACCCGGTTATACGTTACTTTAAAAAGGGGTCAACTTAAAGTGTCATGATGATCCCCTATTTTACTTACCCCGTCCTCACTCTGGCTACACCCCTGTCAGCCAATAACTAGGTTACGCTCGTAACTTGTGTCTAAGCTTTTACTAGTTTCACAGTGATTGGTTGATAGATTAAATTAGCATTGTTGGGGGGTGAGATGAATCATCTACTCAATAGAATACGTAAACGTAGAGAAATAGATAGATAGAAAAAACTTTATTTCACAAGACAAAAAACAAATACAAAGACGAATTTAATGTTTATTAGCATTTTCTTCCAGCTAACCTTTGTGAAATGTAAAGTGGGTGGTAGTGCTATTGGCAATAATACAGATCGAGATTATAAAGTTAACATAATTAATAAACTACTTAAAATAACTGTATATACATATATACTTTATTAACTACTAGATTATAACCTTTTATTACAATGTAAATCTATATATATGTATGTAGAATCTATAGTCATTTCCTCAGCAAGATCGAATAAAGAGCAATTTATTTATTTATTTTTATTTAAGTATGTTTACTTTTCTATCTGAATATATTATATATTATTTTTATATATATATTTATAATATATTAGTTTATTTAATATCTTAGGTATTATTAGTAGGGACTTAGTTAATTAATATTAGTTATTGAACTTTTTTTATTTTCTGTATAATTATCACTATTCTCTTTCTGTGCACTACCGACGCCTATTTTTGTCCACAATACACCAAGGTTATCTGGAAGAGAATGCTTCTTAGCATTAAGTTCGCCTTTGTACTTCTTTTTTTTTTATGTGCAATAAAGAATTTTCTATCTATCTATCTAATGTAATAATAGTATATATTTTATAATAGAAGTTCCACGCGGGCGGAGCCGCGAACAAATGCTAGTATACTGTATAACACGGTACCCAATTAACTTCATGTTCTTGCATGTAAGTACCACCCAAAATTGTATACCATACGATTTTGTATAGATACTACCTAAATTTTGCATGTTTAACTTACCTACCTAAAATCAATCTTATTAATTTCTAGAAGAGACTAGCTACCTACAACACAGGGAATCCTAGTGCACTAACTCCCACACTACTAAAACACTTGTTTTCTAGAACAACCTACCTACTCAATTGTATGGTTTTAGAATACTTTCAAGTTTTGTTTAGTACCTACTTAATTACCTACTTATTTACATAATTAAGTTTATTGTACTTAGTGCGTATATTAAAGCTGCAAAAAAATATTGTTCATTCTTTTTCTTATAACAGAACTGGCTCTCTAGACAAATGGACATCTAAAACGATAAATTTAACGATAGTTTTGAGCAAATTTTTTTTTTTTTTTTTTATCGATTGTTCTGCCATCTAATACATTGTGTTCCTATCATCCAGAAGGCAACGTAAGACCAAAAATGAATAACCGCCACGAAAGATATAACACTTGGCGCTCTACCAGTCAACCCTTGCCAAATCCTACATAGCCTTAATCCAGAGTTTCCTAAAGATAGCGGTAGCGTCTTATGATGGCCTTTATATATCTGTTATTTTTTTTTTATCTAGTATATAAATAGTAGACAATATCCAGGAATAGGACGACGCAGTATTGGAAGGCCTCTCGATGGACTGACAACGTTTTAAAGGTCATAGGAAATCGGTGGATACGGGCAACTCAAGGCCAGTAGACTTCTATAGGGTGATGTGATATTCTATATGATAATGATGATTTAAAAAATAGTGTATTTATGACACGTAAGCAGGAGGCTATTCTAAAATGTATCTTATTGCGATCCTCGTTTACCCTTCGTTTCATCATTGCGAGGCCATATGGTGGCATTTAGGTTATTCCACGAGATTAAGATTAGCCTCGCCTATTTTAAACGAGTGGATTTTCCAGCTACCCTCAGTTTTTATGCTGAGATAAATAGACGTTGCTAAGCACTAAGTTTCTTCTATTTATCTGTGTCAAATGTAGTTACTTTAAGAAATTAAACTCCCAAGTTATACACTAGTAGAACCAGCCCGAAGTAAAATGACTGAGACCAAACTGGGTTGGTTCACTTTTTGACATTTTACATCTACTTATAAATATCAGACTTTGTGACAGCTATTTGGCAACCTAAGATAAAACACTATTAAGTGTAGTGGAATTGTTGGCAAATGGTGGTACTGAATTTAATAGTTTTTGTAGGATTCAATCATATAACTACGTGCGATCCAGCTTGTATAATAGTTGGAGTTGTAGACCTACTTTTTTTTCCTAGCCAAACACCATCAATAAAATGAATTGTACGTCAATTAGGGGTTTTTACGGCCGTTTCAAATCATGCTTTCAGCGTTGAAAATAGATGGCGCTGCTCTGAACTAAGCTGTCAAGTGTCAAAATAAAGTGAAATGTCAACATCATCAACTTAGATATAATTTTCGTTTCGTGGTATCTATTTATTTTTGCCTACTTCTAAAAACACCACTTAATAACTAGCGCGCACTCAAGAAGCTAACACAAACAGAATATAATCACTTATAGCCACAGACTAGTTAGATAATAGCTTAGTACGCGTGCACCACAGATAATACATTTGACAATCTTGACAGCTAGAGTTGAGTCAGTCCATCTATCGAACCAATTTGAACTACTTTTTTTAATGAAAGATGAAAAGGCCTCATTGTATTGAAAATCAATACGTGTTTATAAATACAGTAAAAATTATACAAAAGAAAAAATAGTAAAGATAAAAATTGTTACACACTTATTTATACATTTTAATTACACAGTAAAGTGAAAACGTGCAGAACGGCCACAACACAATAAATATAATAAAACATAGTGAACTAGTGATTATATACCAGGAAGAAATCCTCATCTAATGAATAGCGCTATATTATTGGAATTGCACAAAGCAAACAGAGGCGCTTTGATATAACTAATATCGATATTATAGTGATTAATTGGATGAAATTAAAAATGTAGTGTGTACAAGATATTATTCAAAATAGAACCAAGCAAATCAATTATTGTGAAAAAACACCTGCATATTCTCAGGCGACAATAGATAAGAAAATACAAACAAAAATATAGATATACCGCTTTCAAACAAAACTCCATAAAAATCCTCAAAACAAAAGATAAAACACTGAACAAACTTTGATCAAACAATCAAAAGCAGCGTTAAAACAACAATAGAATAAAACACAAAATTTGTTTTGTGATTGAAACTGGTTTCCGCACGGAGGCCCAGAATTTTCCAACTTTTACCCAAACGTGACTTTGGTTTATATAAATAATGCTGAACAAAGTAGGCCTGTCTTTATCTGGTATTTACGGGTATATTCATCCATAGTCCCAACCCGCTATCATCATCATCATCATCAGTCTTCAAAAGTTCATTGCTGGATCCTCACATAGAATGCCATGACGAACGGTCTTAAGCGGCCTCCATTCACTGACTTCTTGAGACCTTTTAAATATCTTTGGTCAATTGAAATGACCTACACTGTGTCGTCCGGTAGCCGTATTCTCTATCTCGCGACAGGTCTCTCTTCATTGCTGTCCAAAGGTAACTTTTGTATGAGAAAGTTACGTTTGACAGCAATGATTGCACAATTTACGCCTGTTGCAAACCCTGTCGCGAGACAGAGAATAACTCTGCGGTTCGTGGTTGATTCGAATGATCCACCTCCATCCACCGACTTCCAGCGACGTTGATAACCGTTGGGCAATAAAGGTTCTCGAGTGGCGACCACATACCGGCCGACGCGGTAGAGGAAGACCCCTCACTCAATGGACTAAAGAGATTAGTTCGAATACAAAAAGGCTGTGATTGTGAAGCCATTATCAATTCGCATGGCAAATCGACAAACGAAAAATACGTTACGGTGGTGGCTATGAATATATTTGAAAAATCCAGATACAAAACCGTTTCCCCATGATACACGTTTCCATTTCCAAAGGCTTAAAAACTGGGTTTCATTTAAAAATATAGAGCTTTGTTAGTTTTGCAATTCGCTGTCTTGTTTTTATTTCATTTGGTAACAAACTACAAATTGTATACCTAAAATATCTTGCGCAATATCTCATAATCAAATTTTTGAATGAAGAATGACTGTTTAAGCCCGACTGTGCCAAGCAAAAGAGGTAATTTCATTTAGCTAAAAGGTTTGGTGTAAACTTGAGCTAACATGACCAAATACATTTTGGTGTATGTTATTAATATTAAAAGATGATGCGCATTACTGCATACCGGCATCGCATCATACAAATACATTCAAAAGTATTTTTTAAGCAACTGTTATTTTATTGCTTTGCGACTAGAAGATGAAGAAAGAAAGTAACAAAAAAAAACTTTGCATTTTGACCCAAAAACACTACACAAAAGTAAACTCTTAAAATAAATTACTATTAGACAAGAATAATCATCATCATCATCACCAATCTGAAGATGTCCGCTGCTGGACATAGGCCGCCCCACTCGCCTCCATCCACCGGCTTCCTATGACGTTTATAATGTCTTTAGACAACATAATAACATAAAAGCTATAATTTATAATGCGTTTATTTATTTAGAAGGGGTTCTCCGTGGGCGGAGCAGCAAGCAAATGCTAGTTAAAAATAAATGATGTAACTAATAGGTAGGTATCAAAATATGTGATGTGTGGCATCAAATAGGTCCCTGTCTCAGCATAAGCTGCACTAGATCTGGGTACTGTCCGAGCTAGTTTTTAGAAAGAATAAGTTTTTGTTGAAAAATTTATTTTTCAAAATAACCTTTTATTATATTAGTGATTCGAACCGTGAGCTGACCAAAATGAGCCCAAACACTGCCAGGCTACTGTTAATCATCGAAAAGTTCCGTTGTCCACCTTTCATTTTCATCATCAGATCAGCTTGCTGTCACCATAATATTGTATTGTCATCGGAATTTGACAGGTATGCAAAATTTCAACTCAATCGGTTGGGTGGAACTGGTTCAAAACTCAGTTGCAAGATTTCACCCGGACAAACATACATGCTTTGCAAGTTAAATAAAAACTTTTAAAACAGGGTGGTAACTAGATGAACTCTCCACAAAAACCTCACCAACTTGAATATACTGCAAAAAGATAAGTTTCTAGCATTAAACAGACTTCAAATTTCACACCACCTCCCATCAGACTGCATTGGCTCCTTTAAAATTAATAACTCAAACAAACACTTCTTCACCCTATTGTTAGGTAGAAAAGAGTTAACGAGGTAACCGATCCCATTAGGCAGAGATTCCATTGTACCCGTCTAGGTGTTGGAAATAAAGCTGGTCACAATAGCATTGAGAGCCATTGTGTTTAGGGCACGCGAATGAATGACGAACAAAAAGACAGATCTACATCAGAGTCGAGAATGGAATTGACAGAATGAACACCTTCACAGCGGATCACTAAAATTACTCTGTGGTTACGTCGTTCTGTTGCTATTTGTTTCATTCGATTTCGAGGTTGTTTCTATCCGAAATGATGCTCTTGCGATTACCCAATTTACGCATTTTGCTTAAAAAGGTTATATAAAGATTGGGTAAACGTAATTTCAAATAGAAACAACATTGAAATCGATTGAAATCAATAGCAACTGAATTACATTTTATTGCATATTATTGAAGAAAAAAAAATTTCTCTGTCTATTTTAATAAACCTTCATTCATATCACTAAAACACTCAGCGGCACAGTATTTGGCCCAAACTTAATCATAGAAATATGAAGTAAATATGTTTTATTTCGTTTATTGTAAATTTAGGTCACAAGAGTCCAGTAATATTTTGAAGTTTACTGAAAGTCATTCGGAGAACTTATGTAGATCTTAATAAAGACCAAATTGACGAAAGAGACGCTTTGAGACTATTCTCATGTATTTTAAAGTTAATGATTGCGTAGTGTCATAAGAATAAAGCATTAAATTAAATTGGTACTTTAACTTTAATAAAATTAATTATATGAATCATCATTATCATTAAAGCCTGTTGATGTTCAGTGCTGGACATATACCTCCCCCATAGAATGCAATGACGAACGATCTGGGGTAGTCTCCATCTCAATCATTCCATTCCAATCAACTGGACGGACCAACTAGTTTTGCAGAATGGAACTTGATGAAGCTCTTTGTTCCAATCAAGTCACCTGGTTGGTCAGATACTTACTTTGGTAAAATTTTGTTCTTAACAAACGAACTGGAATGAAGAATGAAACTCGATAAAACTATTTATTTTATCGAGTTTCATTCTGCTAACTAGTTGGTCCGTTCAGTTAGTCGGAATGGAAGGACTACATCTACCGAAATCATGCGTATCTTACAATGTCGTTGTTCCTTTGAGTACCGTCCAACACTGTGGCGTTGTCTTTTCTCATTTCAACTTTATTTAACATTTCACTTCCATTCTTAAAGTTATCAACAATTTCTCATCCACTAAAAAGCTATCCAATAACAGAACATTCAGTAAACAATAGCTCGCGGATGAATTCCTAAACAGCTAGATGGCGAAGTTGGAACAAACCGACAGTGAACAATCTTTAAAGTGTCGAAGAAATACAAAACTTGGCGTTCCAGAGTTTTGCTAGTAGTAGAACTCATTGACAGGTGCCGTTTGGAATTGGTGCCGTGGTGTATATAGACGCCGCTGTATCCACCCGTGGATGTCGTAAAAGAAGACTAATGGATTACACAAGGGGATGGGCAGCAGCATCCACCTGAGTTCTCAACACAAATACTGCGATCACCAATCCACCTGCCAAGCGTGGTTATTATGGCAAATCCCCTCCATTGCATACTATGAGGGAGGCTTCATTCAACAGTGGACGCCTAACGGCTGATGAAGGAGGGAGCTCTACCACCATACTTATTTCTATCACCAAGTAGTGTTCAGATTGCTGTGTTCTAATTTAAAGGGTACCGGTGAAATTACAGGCACGTGTCTCAGGATGACGGGCGCAGTGTAAGTGCAAGTACATTGATACAATAATACAATTTATTTGTAAAGCCGATTTACATGTCAATAAATTTAAAAAATACAACACTAAATGTACCTATAAGAATAGTATAGATACAAATTTCAAAAATAATTTTAATAATTATAAATCAAGGTACCTTACTCTTAAGACAGCATAAGGCCACTATTACCCATATAGTCATTAAATGCCAACCCTTGCATGTTGCCCACCTGATGTTAAGTGGTAACGCCAGTCCATTACTAATGCAATAAGTACCCCTTAGGGCGCGTCTTAGTGGCCTTATGCTGTCTTTAGAGTAAGGTACCTTGATTTATATTAATTAAAATTATTTTTGAAATTTGTACCTATACTATTCTTATATGTATAAGTACATTTAGTATTGTATTTTTTAAATTTATTGACATGTAAATCGGCTTTACGAATAAATTGTATTATTGTATCAATGTATTAAAAACAACCTTTTAAAGACCTTTTGAAGAGGGTTTGTGACAAGCTTCTTTTTAACTTGACCTGGCGGGGATTACGTAACCATGTTGCTATTGGTTTCAATCGATTTCAATGCTGTTTCTATTCGAAATGACGCTCTTTCGACTACCAAATTTACGCATTTTGCTTACAAAGGTAACTTAGAATTGGACTGTGTAAATTAGGTAATCGCATAAACGTTATTTCAAATAGAAACAACATTGAAATCGATTGAAATCATTAGCAACAGAATTATGTAATCACCCGCCAGTTAGTATGTATGTGAGTTAGTGTAGGACAAAGCATGAAACTGAATTTTTAACCATTTCATCCCGACCGATGGAGATGAAATTTTTATACCTGTCAAGTTTAGATGACAATACAATATTATGGTGAAGGCAAGCCTATATGATGATGGTGGACAACGGAACTCCTCGATGATTAATAGTAGCCTGGCAGTGTTTGGGCTCATTTTGACTCACGGCTCCGATCACAAATTTAATAAAAGTTTGTAATGGAAAATACATTTTTCAACAAAAAACTTATTACAATGAAGATTAAGCATATTAATTATTGGTGAAACCACTAAGAAAGCCACTTACCAAATTACACCGAGTCCCAAGTAGAACACGGTGAATGAAACATAATTATAGGTTTACGATAAAGGCCTTTAGAACCATGGTGCCCGTGGGAAACAAGTCCATGGCCTGTTTAGTAGTCGTCACTCGAGAACCTTAATTAAGGAGTCCAAGTAAATAACAAATGAATAATAATAACAATAATAAGACTTGAAAAATGTATGTACGGTGTCCTGAAAACGGTAACGGTATTATAATACGTTAATTGTTAAACGAGGCCTCCCCAAGGGGGGATTTGTCATAACCACCACGCTTGGCAGGCGGATTGGTGATCGCAGTTTGGGTGTTGAGTACTCAGGTACTGCTGCTCATCTTCTGGTGTAATCCGTATCCAAATACTTATTAAAAAAATGGCCTTGTATTTAAGAAGTTATTTTTTATACCCATCTACAAAACAAGATCTTGTCTACCTAGCTGGCTACTTGCCAAGTCTCGGGTATTTGTGAGGTTTATGTAGTTGCTCAGCCCAGCCTATACAAATAGTAAACATACAATATAGACTAGTAGTTCTGCGAACAGTGGACCTCGCGAGCATAAACTTTTTTGCAACAAAATTGTGATCAGTTTGGTGCTTTTAATGATTGTTGATTTTGAGGCACAATTGAGATAAAATTTGAAAATCACTTCCATAGCGCGATCTAGCATATACCCAATGGTACCTCAATCACAAAGTCGTTTAACTAGCAAACGAGAGCTCACGTCATATTGTTTTTTTCATTTTATCTCAAAAACTAAGAATTAAAATTGCCTATGCAACCTATTGGCATGTTTTTTTCCCTTTCGTCAGAAGTAACCCCTAAAATATGGCCCTAGGTCATATGTGAGAGGAATATATGAGAGATTAATAGCAAAAAAACCAGGCCTATCAACCGTAACCGAACCAAGATAAAGAGCGTAGTCGATTGCTATTGTCTTTTTTTCAGGTCTTGTTTTTCTTATCATCATATTATCACCGGATACGATTGATAGATATTCTTTCTGTTAAGTATTGACTTCTCTTATAACCCTCTAACGTAATAATTTAAATACAGGTGAAAATATAAAAAAAAAGCCAGCAATTGTACGGCCAAAGTTGCATTGGCATGCATATATTTTTTGTTTTGGAATGCATATACATAGCCTTGCTTAAGACATCTCATTTGATGGTAAATGGTGACGCAGTAATCTTTCCCCATTATTAGGGGAAATACCTTTCCAATCAAAAATCCCAGACGACAAAACAAAACTATAATCTTATTTAACCTGTATGTATATCAAGTTTCGTCAAGATTTATTGAAAAATACGACTTGTACGGGAGTAACCAACACATATCCGGACAGATGAAAGCAAATGATAGTTATTGCAAGGATTTCGCTCGCTCGATCAACTAAAGCTTTGCAAAACCTCCATAAAAACCTTTAAATCTCTAACTATTTTTAAGACAAAGCTATCGCATCATTGCTTGTTCTTATCTGATCATAGTTATGGTCTGTTAGTCTGTCTTGTTAAAGTTTTATGGTTTTAGAATCTAGAAATGTCTACCTCGCTTTTCATCAACTTCAAGGTTTTCAAATTCTCTTACGAGCGTGACCTAATTCGAGTTACATTCATTCACACTTCATTCAAACCCCGCTTGTTAGAAATTCCCAGGTCTCGACACTGCACTTTGAGATTCCAACGAGCAAATTTGAACTACTTTTGAAAGTAGAAATTGCAAACTCTCTGTTGAACAATGTAAAATAGGGGTTGGTAATTATTTAACAATTTTATATTGTAGTGGCATTAATTGTGGGGTGGGCATCTTGGGGACGCTTCCGTCGATCGATGGAGGGGGCTTACGACCGCTGGTTAAGGTATACTAGGGAGGAAGCCTATATCTGACAGTAATCTATATAGGCTGATGATGATTAGGATGATGATGATGAAATAAAGATATTTTTAATTAGTAACAGTTTAAAAGTTTTAATTATTTCCAATCATTATGTTTATTACGTCTCGCAATGATTTACTACTAAATTATTATTACGAGTAATATTTTGTGAATTACGTTATGGAGTAAACTTGAATGAATTATTTATCAAAACGATTGACTCACCACAAAATAAACCGTAATTCCTCAAACGATTCGAAATATCCATTTCTGAGACGGCCTGTTTCATTAGCACATTACCCGGTTGGTAACGAGCTGTCAGTAATTGGAGGGATTGCTTGGAGTCGTTAAATGGGACGCTAGCTTCAGCCATAACTATCCATTCGGCTTGTTGGATTGGTAATATATACAAAAAATATAAAATTAAATTAGGTAGCAGGTAGATTAATTAATGGAATTTTGAGACAGTGACTAATTTGGTTACGTGCTGTTGTTAGCCGCAGCTATTTTAAAATCTTTGATATTTACAGCTGCTGTTAACGTAAGCCGTGGTGGTACTCACCCCTCCATTGAATAATGAACGCAAACCACGCATTTAAGCTATCATCGTCAGCATTAGCCGGTAGACGTCTCGAAACTCTGCCACGACTTAAGGCCCAGTACGCTAGCGCAGAAATTCCATTTGGAAGCAACACACAACAGTCGAAAGCGCCAAATCAAAATATGTTTTTTCAATGTAAACGTATTAATGATAAAAAAAAATATTTCGGGAGAAATTAACAAGGTTCAAGTTCTAACTTTTGTGCAAAAAAATCATAATTAAAATTGCTACAGTATTAAGATGCCGAGCAAAATAGTAAATTATACATAGCCTACTTTGCTGTGGTGTGTCCGTCCGATGAATTGACCCCTCTAAGTCTGAATAGTCTCCTCTCGTAGATGTAAAAGCCGACTAAGGGATTAGACCAAGGGATGGGCAGCAGCACCTGATACCTGATAGGTAGGTACTCAACACCAATACTGCAATCACCAGCCCGCCTGCCAAGCATGGTGATTATGGCAAATCCCCCCATTGCATTTTATGGGGGAGGCCTCATCTAACAGTGGATGTCTAAAGGCTTGATGATGATGACTTTGGAAAATAATTCGATCGATTCAATTCGATAAAGTCGTGTTTTCCTTACGAGAGGTTTTAGAATAATAGGTTAACATCCATTTGCAGAGAATGGATATCCACAGTTTTTCTAAAAATTAACGTAAGTATACGCTGAATCAAAAGATTGTGTTTTGTTTTTAGAATTCTGGCCCTTAATGCATGTAGGTAGTAATATTTTCTTGTCAGTGCCGTTACGTGCCACGTATGGTGTCTGCAGATGTGAACGAAGCTTTATCGCTGTGTGGGCGACCTGTCTTATGAATGGTGACCAATTATTTTGTAAAAATCGTTGCAGAAAAGTCCTGTAATATTCTGAGTTCTTTGCACAATATTTTCTTACTTACCTACAAGTAAAGTTAATCCGAATTCACTATACCTACTTGTAAGATAATATTTCCAAAATATGTTGCAATTCACCTTGGTTTAAAATTATTATTCTGAGTTATTCAGTAATCCTCTTTAGAATAACGATCTCCCTGTTAAGTTACCTACTTAACTCTCAAAAGAGCCATTAATCAAGCCATCATAATTACTGAAAAAGACTGAATAGCTTGCGGCGTCGATTAATCACTCGACTTCAACTATCAGCTCAAAAGCCTTTTTTATGAAAAGTTTACTAGTGATGGGAATGTTGTTATCGATAAGGGAAAAAACTAAAAAGTATTTGCTGCTGTTCATCTTTTTCTCTTGATAAACAATCTTAATGTACCTACCTATGTATAGTCCTTACCTGAGTCACTAACGCCAACGTGAATCAAAGTTTTTCATGGAAGATTGTTCATTCGAGATTTGTCATTCGAGATTTTTCTTTCGTTAATTTTCATACGGGATATTTCAATCGAGATTTTTCATTCACGATTAATTGTCATTCGAGGATTTTTATTCGATATTGTTCGAAACTTTTAATGCATTTTTGTCTTGACTGTACATTGTGTGTAATTTATACTTCCGGTCACCGCAATGCAAGGTTTTAAACGACGGCCAAAGCAGAAAATCAAGAAATCGGGCCACAAATGGCCCAGCCACCGTGAAACTAATCCGAACTATACAAAGTATCCATATTCATAATTTATTTTTACAAAGTAAAAGTATGTGAAAGAATTGAAGAGAAAAAAACATAACCCTAATGTATTTCTCAGGAAAAACGGTAAAAACTGAAGGTTACACACGTTTAAGTTCCTAATAATGTGCGCATAGTACCTATAGTTTTTTTTCAAAAGACAATTTAGATAACACGACAAATACATATCGGAAACATCACCAATTTTTCCATAATTTTATCGACAACAGCAAAAACTGGACTGTTAAAATCACTAGTATATCTATCCTGCTCTATATTATTAAAAGTCTGGGGCAGATGTTTATCAATCGACCAGACGGACAGACGAACGAATAATGGAGGCACATTCGTTTGTGAGATGGGGCCGGATTTTATTTTTAATTTAAACGGGTAGATGGGAAAACGTAAATTGATTTCTATCGCGTCGTAGAAAGACAAGGAATTTAATTCCTCAGATATTACTTTGGTGTGATTTTTTAGAAAAGCCTCCGTCTTCTACTTTTAATTAAGTTGATGGCCTTTGTAAATAATTTAAAATAAATGCATATCATATGCGTCACATAGTCCTTGTGCAGGATGGAGTAAAAATACAACTACTTATAGAAAAAATATTTTGTTAAGATAACTTCATAACATACGCAATAACCACGAGACAAAACCCCTTATGATCGAATTACCTTAAACGCGAGATGCCAATGAGGGCATTATACCTGAACATGAGATTTGCCTAAAAAGCTGTTTACCCTAAATGTAAGATGCCAAATGAAAAATTTGAAATTGACAAGGAAGCAGTTTGTCTAAATTTAAATTACCTGTAAAGCAGTTTGTCTGAAATACAAGATGACCAAGAAGCGGTAAGTCAAATATGTCAGTTGACTGTTAGCAAAGCCTTAAATATCTACAAGAGAATTAGCAGCCGTAAGGTTGAGTTCATAGTAAAATATTGTCTCATAATATTTGATAATCTCTATCGAAAATTTTTGTCATTATGGTTATTTTTTTGTGTGAAGTAGGTCTCTAAATGATATTATACGAATTATACTGAAATGGAGACGGTCATCAGTTAAATAAGCCAGAATAGAAGGTGACCTGCATAATTATTACTTAAAGCTAATAAAATAAAAACCATAAGAAACATATTTTTAATTATTTTATATAAAACAAGTTACATCCAGGTACGAACTTAAAACGAACAAGGAACTATCTTTCCTTCTTAACAAAAAAAAAAAATTTTTTTTTTAAAATCTAATTGTATTATTTATAGAGATGAGAATCACTATTTAAATAGACATTTACCTGAGTAGGCTTTTAACCACTTAGACATTCACCTTTGTAGGCATTTAACCACTTAGGCATTTTGTTTTGTAGGCATCCACTTTGGACAAACTGCTTCTTTGTCAATTTCACATTTTAGGCATACTGCTTCATTTGGCATCTTACGTTTAGGGTAAACAGCTTTTTAGGCAAATCTCATGTCTAGGTATAATGGCCTCATTGGCATCTCGCGTTTAAGGTAATTCGATCATAAGGGCTTATAACAAAATAAACAAAATTCCTACAGAAGTACGAGAAAAATTGAACACACAATGACGGGGATCGGGGTAGCTTGAAATATTTGTAACTTGATTGGTTAATTGACATTCTTGCTATCGTTACTAACTTTCTAGCCGCACTGAACAAATTTCCTTGTTGTACACTACAACCAGTCTTACATACTTAAATTTATGTATTAACACAGATTGTACCTAAAATATACATATGAAGTAGTTGTTTGTTTTCTCAAATAAATAAAATCAAATTAAATTTTGAGAGAGTTCAGCCAAAACGGTCGACTAGGTGTACGTTAATATTTTGCTGGTGAAATACCAAAAATCTCAAATCTTACTGTTCAGTTCACGTAGGACTTTTATTGTCGGCACCAAAAAGACAATTTACATTCGTTCTTTGGCTTCCCATTGTATTTCACCATAAAGGGAAAATAATAACGCAATCATATAAAGAGCTTAGTCTTCTCTGACAAGTTTATGTTAGTAGCAGCGTTAGCAAGTGCTCTCGTACGTCTTGAGACAGTTTCCATAAAAAATATTAGCTAACATTGCTAGCAACGGGCTTGTGTCAAAAAGTGGCACGTATGTAATTTCCTCAGGAAGTAGGTGTCCCGATTACCAGTGGTTAATTTTATGTCTTAACATTCCTGTTAAAATGCTGACAACAGCTAAATTCTGTAAGTATTTAAGTCACTGGTAATTTAGTCGGCGACAGAACAGCGCTTGCGAAACGAAAAGTGAGCGAAAATCACGAAAAACAATTTATAAACAAACATTTGCTGCGAAATCCAAAATATATAAGTAATAAATGTTAATAATTGATATACCTATAAGGTATGGTTATATTATAATATGTTTTAAATTGAACCTAATTAACACATAATATGAAATCTAATCGAATTATGACATCTAAATTGGAATAAATTAATTTATGATTAAATTTAGGATTAGAATCTAATTTATTTATATAAATCTAACCAAGTACCTGGGTAAGTAAGTATTGTAAAATTATTTATTATGAGAAATAAACACTATTATTATTGTTAATAAAATACTATTATTATTATTATTATATAGTATTTGTGTCAGTTAAGTGTATGTAGTGATAGTACATAACACTGACGGTGTATCCAAAGGTTTCTCATCAAGAATGTACAGTCACCATTGAACTCGTTTCAACGCCTATAGAATTTGTGTGCAAATTTTACTGGAAGGATATCTGTAGCTTGTCTTGTTCAATGTTCATACGGCTAAGATGCGGTGTATAATATTTTTCCTCTGTTTATATCACGTATTGTTATGGCGTATTGTTCAACATTATCATTTCTGTTTTATGTGTTTATAGGTGGCTATATTTAGATTATTCGGTGGCTCTGCGAAATGCTTTGTTGTTTTTGAAATGGCAGTCTGATTCTATCTCAAAAGAATACAATTCAATGAAAATAATGGCTTTCTCTTTTTTATCTGCTCCCTGTATGGCGGTGGTTGTGGTTTTATCTAGAAGTGTAAAGTTGCTTTGAGATGGGACTGTTATTGTGAACAATGGTAGAAAAGACCAAGGTAGTGACAGGATGGAAAGGAAGGTAACGCCAGAAATGCTCTATTTCATCACATCATTATCAGCTTATAGAAGTACATTGCTGGACATCCATAGAATGCCACGACGAATGGTGTCAGGTCACCTCCATCTACCGCGGGTTCCTGCTACCTTTATTATGTATTTAGTGTATCGAGCCTTCCTACACTGTTTCGTTCAGTTTGTGGTCGCCAATTGAGAAATATTATCCCCCAACGGTTTTCAGTTCTGCGAGCTATATATGGCTTGCCCATTGCCACTTCACCTTACTACACTTTGTCGTTCAGTTTGTGGTCGCCAATTGAGAACTATTATCCCCGAACGGGTTTCAGTGCCTCGATCTATATATGGCTTGCCCATTGCCACTTCCCCTTACTAGTTCTGAGAGCTATGTCAGTGATTTTGGTTCTTATGGATCTCTTCCTTTCGGATCATATCTCGCAATAAAACTCCAATTTATTGTTATTTTAATCTAACTAAAGAAAAAGCCTCCGTTAGTTTTCAACAAACAAAAAACCTTTTATCCGACCCTTTATCTAAATCTAAACTTTGAAACCAGTAATCTAGTTACTTAGTAGATGAGTCATAAAACCAGAGACAGATCAATATCTAATCTGAATCGTGTCTGAACACAATGTTAGCCCACAAAAATGTTACGACCTTACAAGACGTGCTTTACCTATTTTGCTGGTGCTGCGGACTTTTTACTGCCCTAGATAATATATAAACTATATTAAGTACTGCATTGTATAGGCTACCTACAGCTTTTCATAAGGATTGAAAGAAGTTGAAAAATTTGTATATCACTTTTTATTCAGTTACAACTCAGACTTGCCTAAATCTTTTGAAAATTACGTCCATGGGAGAAGGAGGGGTATATTCTTATTATTTTTTCAAAAATGCGTTTGCTTAGTGTATCAATGCAATGTTGGCGATGAACTCATTACTCAACTGGTTACGCCTATATTTCCACGACCCATGGTGAAGAGTGGCCCATTGACGCTCTGCCTACTCTTTCAGGGGAAAGATGTGTGTCTATCTATGTATTTATGTATTATTACTACCTATCTACATGGAAATCCGAAATGAAGAAATCCATAAAAGAACCAAGGTCACTAACATAGCTCTCAGCATTAGCAATTTGAAGTGGCAATGGACAGGTCATATAGCTCGAAGAATTGATAACCGTTGGGGAATAAAGGTTTTCGAGTGGCAACCGCACACCGGACGACGCGGTAGGGAAAGCCCTCCACTAGATGGACTAAAGATATTATAAACGTAGGAGTTGGTGGACGGAGGTGGCTCAAGACCATTTGTCGGGGCATTCTAAGGGGGAGGCCTACAGGCTAGTGATGAAGATGACTTCCTATCAAGTCACTACCTACGGTTCTTTATTCAAGTTATTAGCTTCCCGTATTGATAACATGAAGCTTTAATATAATTTCTTTAGAAATAACATAACACAGGCGGTGGCCTGGTTGTATTTTATTAAACCACGGCGCCCACACTTTCTAAGGAAAGCGTGGGCGCCAACGCTCATTTTGTAATTGTAAAAGGAAGCACAAAATAATTTTGTGGCAGGTAGGTATTGAAATATGCTTATAAAATATTGATGAACATCAAATTTCGGCAGATACATGAAGCAAAACAACACAACAATCTTTTTTTCTTGTTTGTTTTTTTTTAATTTGAGTATGCGGCCCACCTGTTTTTTATATCTCACGCCCACATCAACGATTTATTTAGTGTGCCTTCGCAAACCAAATCGTAGAAAACACTTTTGAAAACCAACTTAACTGATCAGTGGCAGTTTCACTATTGGAGATTTTAATTTTATTTTTGTTGACAGTGAAAAATGTGAATTAAAATACACGGAAGCCAGTCATTAGTATGAAATTTGATGTAACAGAAAATTAAAATTATCTGTTCGAAAGTTTTATGTTTGGATGGTTTTACTCAATCACGAACTGCCACCCAATTATAGTAGGAAATGGTAATGGGGAACAAAACAATTCATCATCATCAATTCAAATCATTTTGGCAGCCCTATAGCAAAATGTTAAATGTGTAAAAAAACCTAAAGCAAACACTTATTTCAGAAAAAGAAACAGCCAACCATTCCTTCAAAGGTTTATACAAGACTGACATTCCAAAAGTAAAAAAAAGAACCAGCCTCTCTTAAGCTCTTAAAGGAGACTGGCGTGATAAGTGCAAAGGTTGGTTGCCAACACACATATTAAAAGACATATTATTATAATATGTCCTGCAGTGGACTATTACAGAATAAAAACAAATCAAAAGAATGATTACTAATTATTTTTTGTAAAACTTATGACCCCGACTGAAAAAATTCAATTTACATTTGTATGCATTGCGCCTCGCAAAGGTGCCGTTCCATTATTTTCATCCACATTTTGTTACAAAGCTTTCATACTTCAATTTGCATGAGGCATTGAAACTCCACGTTTTATACCTCACTTCTTATAAGTGGTGGGAAAAACAAGACTGGTCTTGTTACTGGCGACATAACATAACACCTAACAGTCTAATACATTGTCTTGATCCCACACTAGGATTCCCTATGTCGTGGGTATCAGGAACGACGGAGACCATGGTACCATAACACCCAGACCCGGAACAAATATTTGCTGATAGTACAAACATTTGTCCCGCAGCGGGAATTGAACCCGCAACCTTTTGCATATCTCAAGTAGTAGTACAGCGGATAAAGTAAAAATAAATAAATAATATAAGTGAAATAAATGGTGTCGCATGATTAGGAAAGCCGACCCCGCGTATAACGGAAAAAGGCGAGGCCGAAGAAGAACAAAACAAGTGTTTAAAACAGCTTCCAACACTCAACCGGTTTTTTTTACTGTTTCATCATACATATTCATCATGGTAGGATGTGTGTGGGCAATGAGATTATATGTTTAGGAATTACCACGTAGCGTAGCACTAAAACAATATGCATGGATAAAAAATCTGCTATTTAAATAGCTAAACAAGGGTGCTGGGTTGTTAAATCTTACAGCTACATTATGCATTGTTTAAATCAGTGATTTAGCATTAAATAGCGTTTAGCGACTAAGAAAAATCTTTAACAACGATTTAAGAATTACTTACAATTTAAATAGGGATTATAAGTACGCCTGCTCTATTTTAAACTACCCTTAAAATAGATTTCCGCAAAAAAACAAGATTGCTTGGTTCGCATCCCTACTGCACCACTTGTAAGAAAACTTTGGTAACGTTTATGCAAAAATTCGTCGATCTTACAAAATTTTGTTTTTGAAAGTAAGTTAGGGTAACTACGTAAATTTTTAGACGAAATTCGTGAGGCATATTATTAAGGTGCCCCACGCACCACGGACGCATTTGGTGGTCTGAAGATCATATTGAACTAAAATATGCGCTGCCATGATTTAACCCCTAGGTACCCATAGCTTTTTTGTGTTAAAGCTTGTCTCCTTGGTGGCTAAGATTTTGGTTTAGGCTTTGCGTTGATAGTCATTGAAGATAAAGATAAAGATAATTTATTTGTTTTGAATATGGTGGTGAAACAACAGTTTTGTATACATAATAAACATTTTTGCAAATTAAAATGATAATACCACCTCCCGGGGTGTTCTTAACAATCTATTATGCTAAACAAAGCTTATTAAAAGGAAAACAGGTCTTTAGGGGAAAAATCACGCCGCTCTTAATTTTCTGTTTTATGAACTTACGATCTGAATCAGACATTTAAGTGAAAACAATAGCCCTTTTTGTCATCCTACTTGTTTGTTTGATGAGGTGTATTTTTAATTAAGATAAATTATATATTGTTTTGGAGTTTATGATCTTTAAATTTGGGATTTACTTCAATATAACGTCAAAATATCGGTTATATTTATTTGAGTAACCTGCTCATTAATCTCTATCGAATGGTTTATTTGAAATTTTAAAATACGCAAAATTCAGGCCCATGAACTTTTTGCCAGTTATACTAGAAAAAATATTTTTTTAGCGTAAAGGACTTGAATTTGAAGTATGAACCTGCTTGACAACTCAACTTAAAAATATGGTCGTAAGGAACTCATTTCTTCCGGGATGGCCTATGCGACACAAATTACATTTGGCGTATTAACAGTAGATTGTATTGTCATGCCCTTTACGACCTGAGGCCGTAGACAAAGTAACATTCTAATAGCGATGACGCCAGTAGAAAAGTTCAAAATGTATGGGATTGACGTTAGCTATCGATATGTCACGTGGTCTTTTGTATTGAATTACGACTCTAGAAATGGAATCGCTTCGAAGCGAATGCCGTTTGGCTAGGCCCTCTGAGTAGTCTAGATCATGTCTACAGAAATAAAGATAGCTAGCGTTATAAAGTCGCGTCTCTAGCTCATCCAGCCTTAATTCCATAGTTTTCCTGTGCGTCCTATTTAATTAATTTAGATGCTAACTGCATTTTAATGCAGATTCAGTATAAATTACACCGTTAATGAGAAACATGGTTAGATGGAATCAGAGACCTTTTCAGAGGCGATTGTTTAATTTAATGTTCTAGATTGTGATTAAGGTTCTAGAAGTACCTACACAATGGAAAAGTATTTTTGCTGTAAACTTTATTGGTTTAGTTCAAATTTACTCAACAATCTATTCAGACCAATGGAATTAATTAAGTATTTTTGTGTGACATTTAAATGTATCATAAAAATATTTATTTCAGTTTCAGGTGGTTATCAGTTACTTTTGACTCACTTTATTTTAAGGCAAGGCTCATGTAGGTACTTCAATAATAACTCCTCTACGCTGGTAGATTTTGTTTCCAAAGTCCTTTTTTCTGCTTTAATTATTCATGTGCTATCATGTGTTGTATAAAGGTAATTTCGTAGCTAAGTGTATGTATGAAGCAATTAAGGTTTTAGCATCTGCCTTGAAAAATATTCTGGCTCAGGTTTTTTACGATTTTAATACCTTTCTAATAATAAACACTTGTAGCACCTACAAAGACAAAACTAATTTAGTGAAATTACCATAATGCCTCAAGCTGGCTACTTAGTTGAAGGAAAAATAGTAAATCAACGTGTGAACGAAGTAAAAACGAACGAAGGAAAAATTTTAATAAAATTTGTTTCAAAATGCTACGTCGTAGCATGACATTGCGTTCCATCCATCACCCTATTGGGCTACGACGTAGCAGCTACGAAGGCCAACTACATAGTAGCATTTCATTCTACGCTACGTGCAAAGTATAGTGCTCGAATAATAACTATTACCTACGTTAGTACAAATTCACATACTGAAAACAGAAACTGGTAAAATTATAAAGTATTTTAACCTACGTAACGTACGTTCAATTACAGAAGCCCAATTTTCGTAATAAAAAATTGTAAATAAAGTTTAGTTTAGTTTTTAGTTATCATGTTTCGATCTAATGTCAATGTCATAAATGTCACAAAATGGTATTCTCCTCAACTGACAATACAACGCAAATATGTGAATATACTACTTATATGTATAAGTTTGTGACGATGGATGATTGTTACTCTTTCACGCAAAAACTACTTACTAAACGGATTTTGATGAAATTTTATAGTATTATAGCTTGTACATCAGAATAACATACAGGCAATACATTAATAGAGGTTCAACGCGGGTGTAGCCGCCAGCAAATGCTAGCATTAAAATGTGACCGAAATAATCAAACCATGTTTTTTTTCCAAAAATGTTAGCTAGAATTTTTGCATTCTACGCATCTCTCTTCCCTCTTTACAATGATGTATAATGCAATGCTACTCATATCTACAATCGCCATAAATATAGCACCAAACAAAATTGAGTTTGAAAGTTGATCGAAAGTAGACTAAATTATTATTATGTGGGAGCAGAATACACATTTTCAGTCAATTCAAAATTCAATCTCAATTCGGTCACCTTTCAGTGTACTTTTAAGAATAAGAATAAGAAGCATTTACTGTTAAATTGTGTAAAAAGATCGTAAATGTAATGTGGTATCAACAGTCTGACCATAGTAAAATAATTACGAAAATTTGACCTTCTTAATCAATGTGAGACTTTCCAACATTATATTATCTCAGAGTGACTGGGAGAATATGGAATGCCACATGGGTCACAAGTCCATTGTCTGTGAGCCTGGGTGGTATTGCAGTCGTAAGTAGGCCATCTACTAAATAGTTCACTTTTTCAATTAGGATAAAATTTCCCATTGCGAAATTCATCACCAAATTCCAGACAGATTATTTTTAAAATCCATTTCCATCTCATCTCGTAATGCAGCAAAATAAACAGCTTAATTCGGTAAGCCTGGATTCAGTTCCCTCTACGTGCTGGCAAATGATAAAATGAATATTAAATTATCTGGGGAAATGATTTCAATGTGCTATACTAATAGTAGAGTTGGGGATATGCATTTAAAGAAGCGTAATAATGCAGCAAGCAAGGTTATAGTTTAGTTATGTATCTGTGGTTTTGCGATTATTTTAGGTTTGTCCTTTCTGAACACGCAAAGGGGTATAAAACAAAACACTGAATAATACCCAATATATTCTATCGATCACAAAAATAGCATCGGTATTATAGAACGTGTTAACAAAAAGTTACATTGTGCGTGAAACAAGATTGCGCGAACAGGTAAAGGGTGATCCATAAATATGTCTAGAGTAGTGATTTATTTTGTTTACCAAACAAATATTTTCATACGCTAGGGATGCGAATATGTTTATCGGAGAAGACAAATTGGCGTATTTTTGTTCGATAAAGAGAGAAAGGTTGCTGCATGCGAAATTAGTTTCTCTGGTGATATAGATAAAAGTTATCTTGTCAGTTCATTGAAATGTGCCAAACAAGCCCAAACAGTGTTTGGCACTTGCCCACGTTTAGTTTTCCCCTAACACTAAGGCACAGAATATATTTTATAGAACTACGTACAGATAGGCCACTCTCCGCGTCCCCGCAGTCCACCCTGCAGGTCCGTTTTTGAATGAGGTTTGTTTTGGTTGCGTAGTATTCTTGTATTTGGTCTGTGGTTTAGTTACATAAGTGCCTTATTGAATAGGTTCCCGGCATTCAGACTCCACACTGCATCGACTTCTCGTTGTAGCGAGCTCCATTTATACAAGCGAGCAAAGTTCTTAAAATAACTGGCAAAATTTGCTTTCATCAGAGGCCTAAGCACGAACATTTAACGTTATCGAGACGCTAGCGAGACGATAGTAAACGTCAAATATGAACCAATGAACTTACTAAGATTTCAAGTTACCCTGATGTCATTGGCCAATATTTGACATTTGCGATCATCTCGCTAGCGTCTTGGTAACGTAAATTATTCGTGCTGACCCCACAGTGGGGTTGGTACTCGCGTACAAGTCGTATTTTTCAATGAATCTTGATGAAACTTGATTTTTTGATTGAAAACAGGTTCTACAAAATCATAGTTTTTTTTGTCGCAATTTTTTCATCCATTTATTTTTTGAAAACTGTGACGATTGTGATGATATTTTTTTAGTTCCTGTAGTGTGCTTTATAGTTTAACCTTGAAGAAGTCTTAATTACTTTTCAGTAAGTATTTGGATGGGCCTGGAAAATTACTACAATTATTTTTTTGTTTGTTATTAAAACCAAATGCAAACCAAGGCATGTTTTTATGAGAGTTTTTTTCCAAGCATGGTATTGATTTGGGTTTAGTAACATGCATTCCTGAGACCAACTTAGATATACTTATTTGGATAGCTCCTTCACCCCAGTAAACATTTAAACCCAACATAATTTACATTTAAATCCCTGAATCAGCCTTTATCTTCCCATTATTTAAATGCAGATAGTGGTGCTTAAACTTCAATGGGCGGAACTGAACGTAATCCGGTATCCGGGTGCGATAAGGAGGGTTGCCATCCCCAGTCCGGTCCACTCCGGCTCTGACCGGCGTGTCCGATCCGGAATTACCATCCGGACGGTTTTCTTCATGCGTAAGGTCACATTGAAAGCAGTATGCTAGTGTATTGTATTTACCGGTATATTAAATGTCGTATATTATAAAGTAGATAAGACTCTTTATAGCACAAAACAACAGTTATAAAACACAGAAATACAAAATTTTTATGGAACAACAAAAAACATTATAAATGCGCAATGGTTGGTCTTATCGCTTATATAGCGGTAGTAGTATTATAGCGAATTTATTTGATTCAGGTATCCAATTACACCAAAGCACTCATAACATTATTAGGGCTAATTTATTTTGTTTGCTGACTTATTACAGTTTTTCGAATCGTATGCGAAACTATATATTCAGAGATAGCCACAGAAAGTTTAGAAATTACATTTTAATAAATTACATATTAAAAGTAAATTTATGAGAACACACAATTATTTTCTTTAACATCATCATCACCATCAGCAGCCTTTAGAAGGTCCACTGCTGGACCTAGGCCTCCCCTCTAGGATGCCATGACAAACAGCCTTGAGCCACCTCCATCCACTAACTTCCTGTGACGTTTATAATGTATTTAGTCCATCGAGTTAGTTTTTTTTAACAATGATCTAAAAATGGTAGTGTAAAAATGTACATTATGGCGATTACAGAATATACTATTTTACGCAACGCGAAGGTGAAGGTACCTTTATCCAAGCTTCCGGATCAAGTATTTAGGGCTAGGGGTCAGTATTTAGTCTAGTGTAGAAAGGTCTCTGTGAAGATAAGGGCGATTTTGATTGACACGTGTGGAATCATCTCTTGGGAAGTTGTAGCAAAATCTTCCATCAGCGATACTATGCTTTAAGCCTTATCACAATATTTTTGTACGTATTTTTCAAGTCCAAAAAGTATGTTTTTAAAATATTTTGTACCAGGACGTAAACTGGCGTGCAATGAAATAGAGCAACTTATAAAAACTACAATACCTTCCAAATTATGCAAGATAATAATAATAACTGAAATTAAATATTTAAATATATTTCATACGGCATCCAAAACAACAAATTTTGTAAAAAAAATACTTAACATTCATTTAAAAACAAATACTTGAACAAAAAATGAGTTTGAGAGATATTCTTATTTTTTCTAAATAACCCTTGCTTAATAGTTTATTCTTAAAACAAAACACCTAAGACTAACGAAAATGTGGAAAAAAAACCTGAGCACATTCAGTGCGTTTAACTACTAATGACTCAGAGCTACAAGCACAAACAAATTTCAAAACATAAGGCTAAATTAACCAAACAATAACAAAGATATCCGCATTAATAATCCAAATAGTAACCAAACCCAACCATCTGAATTTCCAACAATACAATCCAAAATCTAGGGATTAGCATATTTATTACAATTGGAACAAACCATTACCCGTGACCTTTGGCACGGTAGAGTAGTGGAACTCTACAAACAGTAGAATGAATTAAAATATTATAACAGAAAACGTGGGTTGGCGTTCGGCCAAAGAAAAAGTCCCATCTGGCGTCTACTAATCCAAAGGATCATGGATCTAATTGGTGGAAGGGCACTAATTAGTTTTATGCGCATTAAAAGACAAGGTCCAAATGGTACCAAACTTATCACCTTTATTTGTGTTCTCAAATGATTACTTAACAAAAATATAGTATCACTCGTAAGGTCATACTTTCACGAGCGTGGGCCCCGCAGTTAATGAATTCTGTTCTCTAGTCATCGGGGATGGAAATCGAGTTCTTGCGCCGAAGGTCTTGTATGCACTACAAATGAGTGCAGGTCTATCAGCACAAAATTGTTTATCTACTGCTTGTAAAGCTATATTTCAGTACTGTGCCTTTAGCATTGGGTATAGAACTCGGGGTCTCTTGGGAAATATTCGTCTTACCGCCTAACTTAATGGTAGCCGGGGTCAATAAACAATAATGTATTATGTTCCTCGTTTACGCAGAATTCATATCAGAATAATCATCAATAAAAGCTAGAAGTATTATTATTTTTTTCTCAATTATGTATAGTTTGTATTATGGGTTATATCGTAAATGAATAGAATATTGGTTGTCTTGAAGATATATCTGATCCAATTCAGATGATGTACTGACCGGTCGTGTCATGGTGTGTCCGGCCTAAGAATAGACCCTCCCTTCTCCTCCCGTGGATGTAGTAAAAGCCTTAATAAAGGATAACACCAGGGGATTAGCCAGCATCATCTACCTGAGTACCACCAAACTGCGATCACCACTCCGCCTGCCAGGCGTGGTGGTTATGGCAAATCCGCCCATTTTACTTAATGAGAGGCTTGGTCCAGCTGTTGATGTATACAAGCTGGTGATGATGACTGACTGGCAGCCACAATGAAAAGTCCAACCCTGACTATTGCAAAGTGTGGCAGGTTTTGAGCTGGAAACGTTATTCCATTCAAGCTTTTTTAACCGACTTCACAAAAAGGAGGAGGTTCTCAAATCGGCTGTATTTTTTTTTTTTTTTTTTTGTGTTTGTTATATATCCGGCGTTTATGAACCGATTTGGAAAATTCTTTTTTTATTTGAATAGATATACTTCCAGATTGGTCCCATTTTTTTCAGAATCCAGTTCTGATCATGGAATCCATGAGGAATTGAGGGAACTCCTCAAATATTGTAGGCATACATATGGCAATTTTGATATTTTCAGCAACAAACCAACCATTTGCATTCAAAAAGTATCATAATCCTTTCACCACTATGGTTCTTTCATCATTTTTTTTCATCCAAATATTTAGTCGAATAAAATGGCGGAAGTCGGTTTTTTAAATCAAAAGTTATTTGAAGTTATGTCTGACTAAAATCCAGATGAGTCTCTCGGGCCAGATTTCGTTCTAGTCAGGTTTGTTTAAACTGAAAATGTAATTGAAACTTCACATTCCTTTCACTTCACAGTAGGTAAGTACTTACCTGTTGTATGGGGTTTGATTGGAACCTTGGGGGAGCCAGACAAAGGATCCGATCGTGTGTGAAATAGACTTACCTGAAAGAAGTTCGTTGTTTATTTTGTGGCAAATATTTTGTTTGACAGGATTGTTTTATTTTACTTGTTTGTGTACGTGAAACGTTTACTCGAATACTTTGAATTTACTAAAAAGTTAACTCAAAGTTACAAGCGAATCTTTAGATAATTATTTTCAGTGCTAGGGTGAAGGATAATAAAGAACCATTATTCTTCAATATGCCCTGATATTATGTCCGTAGATTTAAAAAGTCATTTATTTTGTATATGTATCAAAAAAAATAACAAAGATTTTAAAAATTAATTTTTCTTTCCTGATTCTAGGACAACCTATTTATTTTTCTCCTAAAAACATTAGGTAACCGTCCATATAACCAAAAAGCAATTGTTGGTGTAGGGGTGTAGGGTTTTTGGGGGTTGTAGGGGTTTCTAGGGGTTTTTTGGAATTGTAAGAGTTTGTAGAGGTTTGAAGGAATTGTAGGGGTTTGCAGGGGTTGTAGGGGTTTATAGGGGTTGCAGGGGTTTGTAGTGGTTGTAGGGGTTTGTAGGGGTTTTTAGAGGTTTTAGGGTTTGTTGGGGTTTTATAGGGGTTGTAGGGGTTTGTAGTGAGTTAGGGGTTGTATGTTCTATCTTCTTCCACGCGGATAAAGTCACGGGTCTCTGCTAGTCCATATTATAAAATCATACGGGGAAAAGCCAAATTTAATCAATTCCACAAACAATTAACAATTTAAGTAGTTCCTATTTACTCAATTTTGGACTAATTAAGTTAAAAATGATGAAATGGGTATAACCAAATTAATTATATTGGGACTAAACGAACCGGGCTTGATTGAAGATTGTTATTAAATCACTATTTGCAGCTTGATTGTTATTAACTTCAAAATTTTAATTAAATACTCCGTGCAAATTTTGAATTGCGCTGTGGTGTGTCCGGACAAAGATTAGAACCCTCCTTCTCCTCCCGTGGATTTAGTAAAAGCCTTACTAAGGGATTACACCAGAAGATGGGGAGCAGCATCGACCTGAGTACTTAGCACCAAACTGCAATCACCAATCCACCTGCGAAGCGTGGGGATTATGGCTAATCCGATCCGTTGTATTCAATGGTGGAGGCCTCGTGCAGCAGTGGACGTAAACAAGCTGGTGATGATGATAATGAATACAATAAAAATGGAATTACACTAGCTTGTTGAGTATTATCGTAACTTGGTACTTATCAATCAATCGGTGAGTGATTAATAGTGAAGTTAATTAAGTGACCTCAGGCGTTTGAAAGTTAAGCTCGAATTAAGTTTATGATCTATGAATGATTGCTATAATTCATTCATTTATCTTTTTGATTGTTGTTATTCTGTTTATGCAACTAAATACGCTCATTGAATTAACATACAATTTTTATGAGTATAATAACTGTATTTTAGTTGATAATAATAATTTTGATTAATCGTTTAAATTTTTTAAATTTCTGTTAATGCATGTGCAATGTGCATGTGCATGTAAATATTGTAATCGTCTTCGGCTGGACTCAGAAGTATAATTGAAAATTAAACAAATATAAATAAACAATTCTAATGAACCCCAGGCTGTTTCATTAGAATAGTTGTAAATTGGTTGTGAACTTACGCTCATATACTCAAGAAAATGAAACACGTAATGCATTGTTGAGTAATAACAACGTAGAAATAATAACAACTTTTTTTACGTGACAAGACGAAAACGTGTGTGGGTCCACGATTCAGTGTTATGAACACAACTAGCGTTGAGGTGTTTTTTGACTCTCTTGTTGTTATAAAAAACGTCCATTTCTTTAATTTAGGTAAAAACATGATATCGATCTATGTGACGTGACGACCTCTGTGGCGCGCAGGCGAGTAGCAGGCTGAGCTGCAAGAGGTTGCGGGTTCAATTCCCGCTGCGGGACAAATGTTTATATGATCTACAAATATTCGTTCTGGGTCTGGGTGTTATGGTACCACGGTACTCGTAGTTCCTGATACTCACGACACAGGGAATCCTAGTTTGGGATCAAGATTACGTATGTGACTGTTGGGTGTTATGTTATGTATGTTATGTTATGTATGTTATGTTATATCAGAAAATGTGACGTATATATTTTTGCCCTAAATTACTGTAACTTGCTCAAGAATGAAGCATCGTATGCTATGTTGTACCACAGTGTAAATTTTGTGGTTACGTTTACAGGAATTCTCACGCAATCTCAAGCAGAACTCCGTTGCGACTATTACGAGTGCTAGGCGTTTGTCACGCGTTGTTGAAATGAGTAGGATTATTACGCTTGTAGTCAAGGAATTTTATACTAAGCATGCTTGTAGTATATTTGGTTGTTTAAATACAACCAAATACACTGCAATTTAATACCAAAAACTGTGCTTTCACGCTCTTCACCATTCTAAACGAGATTGAAAGGTAAATTATAGTCAGTTTACTCCTCTTTTCCACTAAAATCCATTGAAAAGATCCAGTAATGGATTTTTCTATTTTTTGCAGATCTCTGTGGCACGGCGGGCGAGTAGCCGGCTGAGATGCAAGAGGTTGCGGGTTCGATTATATGCTGCTGGACAAATATTTGTATGATCTGCAAATATTTGTTCCGGGTCTGGGTGTTATGGTAGTACCCGTATAGTACCCGTAGTTCCTGATACCCACGACACAGGGAATCCTAGTGCGGGATCAAGACTACGTATGTGAATGTTGGGTGTTTATATGTTATGTATGTGTACATGGTGGTACTCAATATATTATGACATAGCCTCATTGCATAGCCTTGTGTCACAAAGTAAGTAAGTAGACGATCTTTTTGCGTAGGTACCTTGTTTTCAGCACTATAATACCGTGTGTACCGAGCTGCCGATGCAGCTACCGATGCTGCTGCCTATCCCCCTGGTGTAATCCTTAGTCCGCTTTTACGACAAAAGACAGAAGAGTCTATATATTTATATATGAGACAGGACACACCTCTACGGTAACTTATACCTATATTATGCACAAGAAAATCTTTCTGAATAATGTTTTAGTTTTAATATCCAGATAAACTTTTAAGAATATTTCATAAGCAGTTATTTTAAATTAAGCTTATATTTTTACGCTGAACATCTAGGGAAAAATAACGACCTATTTTCCGTTGCAAACCGTACAAAGGCACATCTAGTGATTGCCTCCTTACGTTCAAAACGTTGGATGACAATGGATGCATTAGCCTTATCTTCTGTTGTCTTACAGCGTAAGTATGTAATTTTTTCAAGTTTTATGAATGTCTGTGATAGATTTGTTTTCTAAATCAAGTCGAATTCCATTCAGTTTTTTTATTTGATTAAATGACAGAACTGTTATGTTGACCTCCTGATGCTAAGCGGCTCAGCCCATTACAAATGAAGATCTATTAGATCTCCTTCCGTTGATGTCGAAAAAACGGACTCTTTCTTGTATATATTTTTAGGTGCAACACCTAGCTTTCACGTTGTTGTCATCTTTTTGGGGCTCATGGTGGTATTCGCTCATTTGTTGTCAGCATAGATTAAGCAAATAGTTACTTATGAGCAAAAAAGGCATGAATAAATTTTCATAAATTAATTCAGACGTTTTTCACTTATAATGAAGAGCGAATGTAAACATTCGAGGCCCGAGGTCACATTAGCTGTTGCGGTACAATTTGTGGAAACAAGATATGTTAATGTTTTAACTGTGAAAATGTTAAACAAATTGCGAGAATTACATGTTTCCGAGAATTAAGTGTTTTGCATTATCAAGGGTTTGAGTTTATTTTAAATAAAGTATCCGAGGCCGTTGCGTGTTTGGCCTTAGAACAGACTCCTCCCGTCTAGGGTCTCCTCCCGTGGATGTCGTAAGAGCCGACTAAAAATATACACCAGAGGATGGGCAGCAGAATCCATCTGAATAACCAACACCAATACTGCAATCACCATTTCCCCTGTCAAGCGAGGTGATTGTCGCAAATCCCCCCATTGCATTGTATGGGGGTGGCCTCGTCCAGCAGTGGACATCTTAAGGCTGCTTACGTTGTATCTCAGTTTTCAGCATTATATCATTATTGTCGTTTTAACTTTTTTCGTATATACTTGTTAAATTTACGTACACCCCTGGTCATTCTTCTAATCTTACAGATCTCTTTCCATCCAAAGGTTGTCTGAAAGAAATCGTTTAGAAGCGATAAGACCGCCAATTGTATTTTTAATTATCATTTTTAGTTTTGTTTGTAATGTAGTTCCATGTATTCACTATTCATAGAGGTCTTTAACTTATGAGTAGATAATGATAGTATTTAGATGTTTTTGTGTAGTGTAGGTATGAATAGATTATTATAATATGTATTTATAAATTTTATATGAAGGTATGTATAAATATATGTTTAAGAATATGTATTTAATTATTTAAACAGTTGATAACACCACTACGTACTCATACTACATAATATTATAGGCCTCTGCATCCCAAGGTTGTCTCAAAGAAATATGTATTACTTATAATATTTCTACAAGCGATAAGACCGCCCATTGTGAAATTCATAAATTCATTCTGGCGTGCGCTGTCAAAACCGCTAGAGTAATGTACACATATGTAATGTATGATGGAAATGTTTATCTTAAGTAGTCCTACAAAAAAGCTCGCCACAGTATATATATAGGTTATATTCTTTTCTACGCCACTCTAATATAAGCTACACGAAATACTAATCCTGCGCAGACGAAGTCACGGGCACCAGCTAGTACTTAATAATATTTAGCCTTTGCATGTCAATTGGCTAATTATGGCTGAAAATGGAGCTCGCATGTTAGCATTTGCGTGCCTGCAGACTACGTTTCACGGTGTTGCCTCCAATCTAGGTATTATTATAAATAGGTCTTTGATACGGTTAGTTTTGCTTGAATGCGGCTATCAAGTACACCCAAGCTACTATCAATGCATGATTTTGAAGTACATTAGCTTATGTCAGCAGCAGAAGCTAGGAACTGTATTGGAGTTTGATGTAATGTAGCACGGCTACGACGTAGCATCGTAGCAAGTACGTGACGACACTTACTAATTAGCTCTAGAATATTTCATTTTTTGATAACAATATGAAGTTTACAAAAAGAAAAAAATAAATCGTATTCTTAAGCTTTTTATCTAGTGAAATCATAAATTCAGTACACAATTTGAATTACTCCACTCGATAAAAAAAATAAACAAAGATATCTCCTTTTTAACCTTTTCAAAATTGAAATATACTTTTAGACTAACTTCTAACACGTTTGAATTTTTGGAAATTTTGTAACTTATCATTCTTCCATTTATAGGTAATGGTACTAGTGGGATAAGTCAGTGCCAGTTGTACCATCAAATGTACAGTGGGACAAATCGGTACCAATTGTACCATCAGTGGTACTACTGAATGGTACATCTGGGACGGAGGGCGTTTCAATGAAAGGGTATAATACCGTCTATACTAACCATGGACCTACTACCCAAAAAAGTAACACAGTCGAAACAGAGAATGAAAACAAAAATAATACAGACTTCTATTTTTTAATAAAATATTTCTAAAGTAACTGGATACGGCATGTACATCAAATAACTGTAAGTACTTTGACAGACAACCGATGGGGAATAAAAGTTCTAGAGTGGCGACCACAAACCGGAAGACACGGTTGAGGAGGAACCTCCAGTTGATGGACTAAAGACAGTATAAATGTTGCAGGACGTCGGTGGCTGGAGGTGGCTCTAGACCGTGCGTCGTGGCATTCTAAGGGGGAGGCCTATGTTCAGCAGTGGACTTCTACAGACTGATGATGATGATGATGATGAAAATAAACTTAGCATGCCGATCACCTGAATATAGGACCATTAATTCAAATGAAAATACCTACTAGCACAAACAGTATAGACGTACTCTTAAGTGGCTCACACTTTACTGCTGAGTATAGGCACTTAACACACTCATATTTCAGAAGTTTAATTGGTAAAAATTTATTTGCACTAACTTGAAAAATGAGTGATTTACATCGATTTTCAAGTGACTATTTATATCAAGTATGTTATAATATGTATATATATTATATATGTATATAATATGATGGTTATAATAACTTTGACAGAATGCTCCACTTCAAGACATTGTTGATAGTGGTGTTTGTTTAATTTAATTAAAATACATCAAACTTTTATGTTCATATCGTTTCACTATAGAAACGGTGCGGCGTCAATAGCTATATAAAGGCTTTCAAATGGTATTGGCGCCCGCAACGTGACGTCACAGAAAGAAAGTACAAAGGCGCTTCCTGAATGCGCGTGAATGTTATGAGGATTTCATACCAGTTTCCTATTCCTATTCTGATAGCTGGTGGGTTATTCCACCTTATAAAAGACTAGCGGGCGCGGCAGTTTTAGGTCAAATGTACCTTATTTAACTTTATTAACTTACCTTATTTTGGGATAAAAAGTGCCGCATGATTATTTTGTGTATTAAATTTCTTCAAAATTGGCCTAGTTGTGTTGGCGTGAAAGTTTGACTGTACTTTTCACTTTTATTGTACGATTGAAGCGAGCTCTCTAAGTCAATTTGGGTTAATTGGCACTTGTATATAATATGTATGAATGTATGTATACATGTATGTATGTGACGACCTTCGTGGCGCAGTGGCCGAGTAGCCGGCTGAGACGCAAGAGGTGCGGGTTCGATTCCCGCTGCGGGACATATGTTTGTGTGATCTGCAAATAGTTGTTAGGGTCTGGGAGTTGTGGTACCATGGTACTAGTAGTTCCTGATACCCACGACGATTTTTAGCCCAAACTCCATGCAAATATAATTATTGCCATTTCACTCTCTATATTTAGGAGTGAATAATTTGAATGCGACATCCATTGTTAATTATGTTACAAGTAAACCCCTTTCACTCTCGTTAAAAAATAAGTTAATTAAATGTAGTTAGGCATAAACCCAGAAGTTGTAACTTAATGGCGCACGTGCTCAGTAGCGGAAATAGTAAACTTGTTTAACCTACATTGTGCACAGTTTGCTTGCGCTTCCTGTAATACGATGTGGGATATTTTCCAATAGGGTAGAAATGAAAGTTTCGATACGACCTAGCTTTGTTTGAGAACTAAAGTAAGCTGATTTGATTTAAACTTTATTGAACTAGAGTAATTGCTCGGTTTTATTGACTTCTTACTTTGTCTTTTAAATAAAAGTTTTTTACAAGTTACTTATTGAACTAAGATTGTTTTATCAGTTTATTCCCCGTGGTCTGCGTTGGTGGACAGAGCTTATTTCCTTTGGTCCGCCATATATAATAATAAAGGTAGTCCATAGGGATTAACCACCTACATAATGTATATTTTGACATTATCTTTCTGATGAAATCTTTGTGTATGATCTGCAAATATTTGTTCCAGGTCTAGGTGTTATGATACCATGGTACTCGTAGTTCGTGATACCCACGACACAGGGAATCCTAGTGTGTGATCAAAACTACGTACTATGTGACTGTTGGGTGTTATGTAATGTTATGTTATTACCCTTGGTACGTTTGCCATCACGAAATCCACGGGAGGAGTTGGATTCTAAGTATAGCGCTACACCTGCGGAACGTATTGCGACCGAACGTTCGGTTCAATACGCTCGCAGTGTTTTAAAGTTCCCTATGACATATCAGCCGAAATTACGTCAGTACGAAAACTTCAGCCGGTGAACTTTCGGCGCGGTACGTTACGCAGGTGTGACGCGACACTAAGGGCTGACACTACCACGGGCGTGGTGTATAGGTACTGATGTTACTCTCAAAGTTCGTAAATAAATGTAAAAAATTTACAAATCAAAACAAGTCTGTTTATCTCCGAAAACCACAGCTCGGAATCCCATTACATAATCTCAAATTTTAATTCACCTCGAGCCGTCGACGCAACGTGACCAGAGAACAGTGTAAGAATGATACAGAATGGCAACTTGTTAGTTTTTATTGATTGGAACACGTAGGGAAGTGTTAGTTTTCCAAGTATACAAATCTCAAAGAAAAAGTAATAAACGGACAAGTGCAAGTAAAACTCGCACCTTGAGGGTTCTGATCCGTTAATTATTTCCAAATTACCAAATCCCGTTTCGAATTTCGCCCACATTTTCCTATTATTATGTAAAATGTCGAAATTCCTCAATTTTAGACTTTTTTCTTTATATGTGGTACAAAACCTACTAGACTTCCAAATATAAGAATTTCAAGGATATAAAAAAAAGGTAAAGTATTTTCGTGATTTCCATAAAAAAATAAACATTAATGTTTTTTTTGTATGGAATTAAACTTATGACAGTGAATAAAATTGTTGTCATATCTTTTTAATGTATCAAGTTAGAAGCTTGATTTTTTACGGCAATATACGGTCACAGATCTTTATATTGGGTATAAATTTCAATTTGATCCTTTTAGCTGTTCCTGAGAAAAAAGGTATTGGCAGACAGACAGACAGATAGACGGACAACAAAGTAATCCTATACTGGTTCTGTTTTTAGCTGTTGAGTTACGGAACCTTAAAAATCGTCGATGAGTGCATATTTCTATCTCTTGCGGTATAAACCTTGGGGTCGTGGAGCCCTGCTTCGTGGCTCTGGTCTGGCTGTGGTCTTTTAGGAACAAATTTTTATCTATAGATTAATTTTAAAGAAAAGTTTTACATAACTTATCTCTTCTGAGCTAGGACGTCTCATAATCTAAAGTTTTTCATTTATTAAGCTGATATACTGATATTACTGCTGAGTAATTCCTAAATACTTTACTGAGCTTTGAACCTCTGTGATATCGAATATTAAATTATGTACACAGCAATTAACGCGTCTCTCCTCGAGGGAAATATATGTACATACTTAAGTAACAATCATCATTATCAGCAGTTTTTAGATTTTAGACCTTTACAATGACCCCTCTGTCTCCTCCCCTGGATGTCGTAAAAGCTGACTCAGGGATTACATTAGGGAATGGGAAACAGCATCGTGACAGACAGACGGACAGGACAAATTATGAGAGTTCCTTTTGTGCCATTTGACTACGGAACCCTAAAAACTGACAAGTCAAAAAAAATGTCTAACCGTTTTCATAAATTTTTCGAACCAAATTTTGGTTTTACTTACTCTAATCGTCAACCTGTCAGCTGCGTTACAACTGCTACTGAAAAAAATAGCTTATTGTTATACAAAGGCCGTAAGTGATCAATTACACCCGGGATATTGTGCTGTATGAGTGAGTGAACGCGAGCGAGGACGCTAAAGAGTTCGAGAATGTTATTAATCACTCATACCCGAGAATAACATATGACTTTTTATCACGAATGCAAGAAAATTAAACAAGTCTTATAAAATAAATTTAACTTCCATACCAGTTTGTTGCTAAAAAGGAAATTTGCGTTCCTGACTTAGGTTGGATTTATTTGCAACAACATTTAGAAAATTAACGAAAAGAACATCACTATACAATTTTTAGCACACAGTATTTCAAAAATGTTGTTGCAAAAAGGCCCTCAGCATATGCAGGTTGTAAACAACCTGCGCTGGTCTTTTGTTAGAGCCATTTTGCAAACAATACTTATATAAATTGGTAAAAAAAGTCACAAAAGCCCCGCTGCCTTGTTTTTTTTTATTATGGATTTTTGACCAGTTCCATTTGTGAATAGAAGTAAGGATTTGTCATGGATATTGTAAATAATATTATGTACGTTCTATTTTCAAATTTACTCACAGCTCTAGGGCCGTAAATAGCATTTATGGAGCAGTTTTTGAGTTAACTATAACCAAATTTCAGGAAATGAGTGATGGTGATAAAAAAAATATACTTCTAGATCTGAATTTCTCGCCAGCTGGCATGGCAGCTTTGTGGCCTCACCATTGCCAATTCAACTTCCTAAATTCTGAGAGCTATGTCCTCCGTCATAACTTACATCTTGGTTCTTCTACCAGATCTCCTCATTTCAAACTACGAGGCTAGTCCTACTAATATTATAAACGCGAAAGTTTGTGAGTATGGATGGATGGATGTTTGTTACTCTTTCACGTAAAAACTAATGAATGGATTTTAATGAAACTTAATATAGCTTAATATAGCTTATACATCAGAGTAACACATAGGCTACATTTTATAAAGATATTGTGTGAATTGTCCATAATATGACGATAAGTGTCAAGTAATTAGGAAAAAAACAACCATCTGCGAGCTATTCTGGCGTGCGCTGCCAAAACCGCTAGAGTTACACATATGTAATGTATGATAGAAATGTTTATCTTAAATAGTCCCACAAAAAAGCCCGCCACAGTATATATCTATATCTTATGTGTAAGCCATTACAGCCAAAATGTGTATAATATTATAAACGCGAAAGTTTGTTACCTATTATGTTTGTTACTTCTTCACGCTTTAACAGCTGAACGAATTTGAGGGAAATTTGGAGTGGAGATACCTTATACCCTGGATTAACACATAGGCTACTTTTAATCATCATCAATTTTTATCATTATTCACGCGGGTGAAACCGCGGGGCGCAACTAGTACTTTTATATAGAGGCTATTATGTAGGTTAGTACTTAGCATCTGGAATACTTACCTACACCCTCTTATTAGACAGGAACTAATAAGAGACTTCAACTTCACTAAAGCCATATTGTTATTACTTTGCAAGTTCAAAGACTGAAAACGAGTCGTCGGCCGTCACACTGCTGTCGTGATCGTGACGTTCAAGATTTCTTTACAATTTAATTAAAACTTTATTCCTTGATAATTGGATGGTTTTCTTTGTTGTCGTTTATTTAATTAATTGTTGGATATTTTTGTAGGCCCTACCTGTATTCAGGTCATGGAAATAAAATTCAAAGCAATTCGAGTAATATAAGCCTCTTGGTGACTCTATTCTCGAAACAATAATATAACACCCAACCACATACATAGTCCGGATCCCACACTAAGATTCCCTGTGTTGTGGGCATTAGAAACTACTAGTACCACGGTACCACAACACCCAGAGAGTTTGGCTGGACCCTTTTATACTTATGTAATACATAGACACGAAACTTTAAGAATGCGTAATACTAATAATCGTGGACGACGATGCCAACGGGTCGGCTAGTTTATATAAAAATATGTGTAGGTATTCGTTTTGTAAGTAAACTAATTAAGCTCCTAGAACTTATACTAGTTTTATGAGCCAAATCAATATAAGTATACAAAATCGTTGCGTGACTGTCTGACTTACTGACTACGAGAAGTCCTAAAGACCAGAGGCCCAATTCTCGTAATTATTTGAGTACTGATAGCAGGTGGCAATGAACCCGAGTTTTTTTTTTTTTGAAAACATTCTTTATCGTAAGATTTTTACCATCTATTTACTCTATTAGTATACAACTGTTTTTCTTATTCCTGTTATGGATTAGGGGTGCACTAAGAAAGGAATTTCCAAAATTAATTCTCTAAAATGCAGCGGTGTGTTATAGTTTGTATGGTTGTATGGTTGTTTGTTTTTTGTTAGTAGTAGAACTTCTTGTGAAAAAGTTCTTCCGGGGAAGTACTACCACCGTACCTATTTCTGATGTCAAGCAGTAGTGTTCGCATTGCTGTGTTTCGGTTTGAAGGGTACGGGTGCCGGTGAAATTACAGGCACATGAGACTTTTCATCTTTATGTCTCAGGGTTGATAGCGCGCTTGTGATGCCTTTGGTGTTGCAGGCGTCCATAGGCTACAGTAACTGCTTACCATCAGGTGGACAGTATGCTTGTCTGCTTGCCAAGAAGCATAAAAAAAAATTTAAAAATTGTACGCGGACGAACTCACGGGGTGTGTTCCACTAGTTATGAATGAAGTTTGCAGACCTCATTATGTGGTCAAAATATGTGGCCCATTAAAGAAACAAATTACTTGGAAAACTTTTAAGGAGCCGCAGTTGTAGCTATAATAGCTACTTAGGTAACTTTAACTACTGATACTTAAAACTTTTGTAGACTAGTTATATTTATTATAATAAGGCAAAAACACATTTTAACGACGCAACTTCGCATCATATACCTAACTTATCGTGTCGTAGCCATCTGTTACGATGGCAGTAATACATGAAATCAGCAACAATAGTTATTTGTTATGCAAGGATGCACAGTTGTTATTTGGCGCATTGAAACCTGAGCAAGTGAAAGATTCCAGGATAAATAAAAAAATAGAAAGAATCAGAAATAGAATTCTGAGCGTAGCGAGTGTTTCAAAGTTATGAGACGTGAAATAAATTTGCTGCCGAGTGAAACACAAATTTTTCACCAGACTACAGCAAGGAAATGGTTTTGTTTAACCGAAATCCGCGTCAAAAAGTGCTATTTATCCGCTAGAGTGAAAAAGGTTTTTAAAATTCAAACCTTTCTTTTCACACACTTTTGAAATTTGTAGCTTTGTATTCAAAACTTTTGGAATAGAAAGGTTAAGTTGCCGACCCTGATACATAAAGATGAAAAGTCTTATGTGCCTGTAATTTCACCGGCATCCATACCATTCAAACCGAAACACAGCAATACGAGCACTACTGCTTGGTGGCAGAAATAATGTACAGTGGTAGTACTTTTCCGGATGAACTCTTTCACAAGAAGTTTTACTACTATCAAAATGGATGAGAGACAACAGCTGGAGAAATTCAAATTAACGTATTTTTGTATACGTAACTTTCACCATCAGATAATGAAAACATCCCTTTTTTATGGTAGATATAAAATCCAATCGTAGAAATCTGTAGAGGAACCAAGGTCACCGACATAGCTCTTAGAGTTAGCAAGTTGAAGTGACAATGGTTAGGTAGATCATATAGCTTGAAGAACTGATAACCGTTGGGGCATAAAGGTTCTCGAGTGGCGACCACGGTGGTAGAGGAAGACCCTCCACTCGATGGATTATTATAAACGTCCCAGGAAGTCAGTGGATGGAGGTGGCTCAAGACGGTTCGTCGTGGCATTCTAAGGGGGAGGCCTATGTCCAGCAGTGGACTACAGAATGATAATGATGATGATAATAATGGTAAAAAAACTAAATGCATGCAATTGAAATTGCCGTTTTATAAGGTTATAAATTTTGTGTCGTAAAACATTTTGTAATGTTGAATACACCAGCAACAATAAATTTCTTGCAAGCCCAGTGTTAGAACAACCTGAAACCTGAAAATTACTTTCATATTTCAGCGATATTAAACATACACTGCAAAAGAAATACAAGGTTGCATATTAATTTATAGCTTCCATAATTCAAAACAATATTCTAGGCAAAATATAGGCCAGAACTAATGGGTAGTTTCGTCTGCGAATTACATGATACATGATTTTGTTTAATAAAACGATATCAACATTTTTAAACACAGCATTTTCCGCTTTTTTAATAGCGATTTACCCGCCAGATTTGCAAAATTCACATTATCATATTCGCAAAACACCAGAGTCACCAATCGCCTGACTTTGTACGGTATTATACAAAACACTCGATGGACTGATAAACGTCGCAGGAAGTCGGTGGATGGAGGCGACTCAAGACCGTGCGTCAGGGCATTCTAAGAGGGAGGCCTATGTCCAGTAGTGGACAATACAATAAATATGTGTTCTAATCGCGAAAGTTTAAAAAATACCATAGTATAGACATACTCTTAAGTGTCTCACACTTTGCTGCTGAGTGTAGGTACTTAACACACTCATATTTCAGAAGTTTAATTGGTAAAACATTATTTGCACTAACTTGAAAAATGAGTGATTTACGACAATTTTCAAGTGACTATTTATATCAAGTACCTGACGAATTAATTGATAACGTCCTTTTGACGAAACCATAGAACTCTAACGTCATTCAAATTCCTAGAAATGGGAGGTCAACAATGGATGTTATACTGGGAGTCATGGCAATTAAGTTCTTAGCTATTAAAACCCAATGTCTATAAATTATTAGCTCGCTTATAATCTGACTTTTACTACGCTATTTTCATTCGGGTTTCGCTAAGTGGGGTGTCACAGAAGGTTTTATTGTTTAGAAGCATCCGCCCGCGGTTTCGCTCGCTTAGAGAGCTATAAATAGTAGACTAAGAGTGTCAATACAGGTCATTATTATCTATACCTATTCAAAATGTACTTTGAATCGTTGTTTTATTGATACCACGTGGTTAGTGGTGGAGTATCAAACAAGTACCCACAGTGTATTTTGACTATCAACCTATTGGACCTTTTGACACGTTTACCGCCAAGTCCCGTAACACTATGACTAGGGACATGGTAGGTAGGTTTCTAGTTCTTAAGGTTGAACGTTTCGCAAGCGGCGCGAAATTCAAATTTTATAGTTTTTTTGCACATTACAGCTTATCAATACTTCTTAAGATAGCAAACACTGGTTTTGCGGGAATCAGGAGACCTAACACACATGTTTTTATTGAAAGTATCTCATAAATATCATTAGATCAGCTACGAATGTCAATGAACAAAAATAAAACAATACAAATAATTAATTGACATTCGTAGCAAAACTAATGATAGATATTTATAAGTTACTATTAATTAAAACAAGTGTGTTAGGTCTGATTCCCGCAAAACATGTGTTCGCTATCTCAAGAAGTGTTGATAAGCTGTAATGTGCAAAAAACACAATAAAATTTGAATTTCGCGCCACTTGCGAAACGTTTCACCTTAATTTTATAAGCTACGCGCAAATCAAAGCAGATATATCAAACTTTACAGCGGATATATTCAATTATTTATCCACACGAGTGACTCCGGGTTGATCCTTTGTGAAGTCATAATATATTATTTCTATACCCGATTCAAATTTAATTTGGCACTCCTTGGCAAATTCAGGGCTAAACACAGAGCAAGAGCGATTGACGCTAGTAGAGACGCTACTAAAATTACTGTCCAATGCATAGGGGTGTTTTTTTACACAATTTCATTCCCTAATTATGATGGTTTAATATATCAGTCATTGTGAATGACTTGGAAAAGTTACTGTCATTCTGATAGAGGCAAAATAAAATAATATATGTATAAAAACATATTATTTAATGTCGCCTCTATCAGAACGACATGAGAGTAGCTTTTCTTTACTTCACGTTCTAAAACAACGGGCTTAAAGGGCTCAAAACAAATCTCGTTGGAAATTTAAATGCTTTTTGAATGACGGCTCTGACATATGATTTCGGGGTTCAACAAACAAACGTATGTTGAGAATTGTGGTTTTCCTGAACGAAACATCCAAGTGAGAGTTTTAAAAATCGTTTTATGTCTCACTGGTTCCTTCTTTGTCACGCTACGTCAGTCAGTCATTAGGTTGGTGAAAGGATTTAGTGCAAACATGTCAAACATGTGGCCCTTTACAGCTTTAACTGCGGCCCTATTCAATTTTAGGAACAGTATATTTTTCTGTAATTTTACTATTAGGTAATGATTAAATAAACAATTAGCGTCCTGCCCCCCTATTTCCTAACTGAAAGTACCAAGTGACTTTCAGTTAGCCATAAGGGGGGGGGCAGTACTACCTACTAGGTATATATAGATATATACCTAGGTAGTAGGTACTAGGTAGTACTGCCCCCCTAAACCCCCTACAGTTTTTAGAGTCTCTAGAGTTTGTCTTCTTTATGGTTGGGTTTTGCGGCCCACTGATTCTATAGTCTTTAGGCATTTGGCCCACCAATAATTTTAAGTTTGACATGCATGATTTAGTGCGATTAAGGCTTATTTCATGGCGATTATAAGTTTTGCAAACTAGGCTGTTTATAAAATAACATAACATAACACCCAACAGTCTCATACGTAGTCCTGATCCCACAATAGGATTCCCTGTGTTGTTGGTATCAGGAACTACGAGTACCATTTTACCATAATACCCAGACCCGGAACAAATATTTGCAGATCATACAAACATTTGTCCCGCAGTGGGAATCAAACCCGTAATCTCTTCCATCTCAGCAGGCTACTCGCCTGCCACAGAGGTCAAACAAGTTGTTGGATATTATTGTTTTCATTCATTGACAAACAGACTAGAGAGAATGAATTTTATAGATAGATATTTTAACAGAAACTGAGAAAACTTATCTTCCAAACATACCTTACAATTTCAGTATCTTGATCAAATAGAAATGTGGCAATTTTATCTCCTGTATTTTGCCTCATTACATTTTTCTTGGTTCAACCTAACTGAGGTATGTGTGCTAAAAAACCTTTACAAAACCCAACAATTTGTATATGTTTCTATAACGCCAGTTTTTTTTTGTAGGGTGCGAAAATTTCTTTTACAATTGTACAAAACATTTTTTCAAAAGATAAGGTCTAATGGGTTTTAACAAGTCGTTACAAATGTTTCACCCAGCACGCAACTTTATCATTAGAATAACAAAAGCTGTTTTTTTACAAATAACAGTGTTTCTTGGTTGTTTTTCTGAAGTAATTTTGCACTGGAATTGAATTTTGTAATGGATGTATCTACCTTAGTACCTACTTATGTGAACTAAATTATTTGTATGTCATAATGTATGACTGAATATGTTGGACGTGTTAATTATGACCACCAATATAAAATTACCATATTCAAAACAAATAAAATTATCTTTATCACTGAACTGGTTTTGACCAAACTAAAAAATCCTAACTAACAAAAATTTTTAAAAAAATAAGTATATTTTATATTTTATGTATATTTTTTTTTAAATGCTGGACATTTTCACACAACATTATCTAGCCCCGAGCTAAGCAGAGCTTGTGTTATGGGTACTAGATAACTGACATACTTAATACTATACATTACATAGATAGATATTTTTTATTATACATGGAAAAATACCCAGAACACCCTGAACAAATATCTGTAGATCTTACAAATATTTGTTCCGAGGCGGGAATCGAACCCGCAACCTGCTGTGTCGCAGGCAAACCTTCGCCCGCCGCGCCACAGAGGTGGTCAATTGATTTGGTAATTTATTTTTTTTCGGCGATTTTAAATAAGTATCACGTCACACCACGATAGTTTAATTAAATAATTAAAACATATAAACATTTACAAAACAGGATTTAAATTAATTTTATTAAAAAAAAAATACGCGAAAACAATATGTATTTAATTTTACGTATAACGTGCTTTGTATGTTTATAAATTAATGTAATTTCATTCAGGTGTGTCACTCCCTGCTGAGCAGTGAACTCCCCTGGAGTGGCATAGTACTAACACTAGTAGATTTAAAAAACAGTATTTTACTTCCATAACAATATTCAAAGCACACTGATACAGGTTTTGTCATAAGTTAAAATATAATAAGATATTAGTATAATGGTAGGAGTAACAAACATATGTTAGCTATTTGATACCGGATGTAGTTTTATGCAACCACGCACGCCATCTACCATGGTAAGGCGAGACGATTGGATCGGCCAACGGTGTTTGCCGACGAGCGGCGCCGAGGGATGTCGAACCTTCGCCGAACGACCGATGACGAGGCTACGAGGAGGGAGTTCGACAAAGTCAAGAGTCATTCGAGACCAAGACGGGAAGGAAGGCAGTCATAATTAGAGAATTATAGTAGCACCTAAGAATAAGGAGAATAAAGTTAATCTATCTAGAAAGAGAGTTTTAATATATCAGAAGTGACAAAGTTACTACGCCCATAAAAGTGAGCTTCAAAAAAATATATCTGGTGAGTTTAAGTAGCTTATTATTTGCTATTAATTTACTACTGTAATTACGAGTGTAAAAACTTTTGTAATTGACCATGTGCGATGCTTTTGCCAAGGCTACTCTTTGGAAGCTAGCACGTGTGAATTAAGTAGTATTTATTGCTGTTGATTTACTACTGCAATAACGAGTGCAAAATCTTTTATAATTGACCATGTGCGATGCTTTTGCCAAGGCTACTCTTTGGAAGCTAGCACGTGTGAATTAAGTAGTATTTATTGCTGTTGATTTACTACTGCAATAACGAGTGCAAAATCTTTTATAATTGACCATGTGCGATGCTTTTGCCAAGGCTACTCTTTGGAAGCTAGCACGTGTGAATTAAGTAGTATTTATTGCTGTTAATTTACTACTGCAATAACGAGTGCAAAATCTTTTATAATTGACCATGTGCGATGCTTTTGCCAAGGCTACTCTTTGGAAGCTAGCACGTGTGAATTAAGTAGTATTTATTGCTGTTAATTTACTACTGCAATAACGAGTGCAAAATCTTTTATAATTGACCATGTGCGATGCTTTTGCCAAGGCTACTCTTTGGAAGCTAGCACGTGTTTATTATTTGAGGCTACCTACACTATATTTGGTTAACACTATGCGATGCTTTTGCCAAGGCTACTCTTTGGAAGCTAGCACGTGTTAATTAAGTAGTATTTATTTCTGTTAATTTATTTCTGTAACTATGTGTGCAAAATCTTTTATAATTGACCATGTGCGATGCTTTTGCCAAGGCTACTCTTTGGAAGCTAGCACGTGTTAATTAAGTAGTATTTATTTCTGTTAACTGTGTGCAAAATCTTTTATAATTGACCATGTGCGATGCTTTTGCCAAGGCTACTCTTTGGAAGCTAGCACGTGTTTATTATTTTAGACTACCTACACTATATTTGGTTAACACTAATGCGATGCTTTTGCCAAGGCTACTCTTTGGAAGCTAGCACGTGTTAATTAAGTAGTATTTAGTTCTGTTAATTTATTAGTGTATGTGTGCAAAATCTTTTATAATTTACCATGTGCGATGCTTTTGCCAAGGCTACTCTTTGGAAGCTAGCATGTGTTTATTATTTGAGACTAACTACACTATATTTGGTTAACACTATGCGATGCTTTTACCAAGGCTACTCTTTGGAAGCTAGCATTTGTTAATGAAGTAGTATTTATTTCTGTTAATTTATTACTGTAACTACGTGTGCTAAATCTTTTATAATTGACCATGTGCGATGCTTGTGCCAAGGCTACTCTTTGGAAGCTAGCACGTGTTTATTATTTGAGACTACCTACACTACATTTGGTTAACACTATGCGATGCTTTTGCCAAGGCTACTCTTTGGAAGCTAGCACGTGTTAATTAAGTAGTATTTATTTCCGTTAATTTTTATTAACTACGTGTGCTAAATCTTTTATTGACTGTGTGCGATGCTTTTGCCAAAGCTACTCTTTGGAAGCTAGCACGTGTTAATTAAGTAGTATTTATTTCTGTTAATTTTTATTAACTACGTGTGCTAAATGTTTTATAATTGACTGTGTGCGATGCTTTTGCCAAAGCTACTCTTTGGAAGCTAGCACGTGTTTATTATTTTAGACAACCTACGTGGTTAACACAAGCTAGCACGTGTTAATTAAGTAGTATTTATTCCTGTTAATTTTTATTAACTACGTGTGCTAAATCTTTTATAATTGACTGTGTGCGATGCTTTTGCCAAAGCTACTCTTTGGAAGCTAGCACGTGTTAATTATTTTAGACAACCTACGTGGTTAACACTACGTGATGCTTTTGCCAGGGCTACTCCTTGGAGGCTAGCCCGTGTTTATTAAATAGCATTTATTACTGTAATTATGTGTGCAAAATCTTTTATAATTGACCATGTGCGATGCTTTTGCCAAGGCTACTCTTTGGAAGCTAGCAAGTGTTTATTATTTTAGACTACCAACACTATATTTGTTTTACACTATGCGATGCTTTTGCCAAAGGCTATTCTTTGGAAGCTAGCACGTATTTATTATTTTAGACTACCTACGCTATATTTGGTTATGCGATGCTTTTGCCAAGGCTACTTCTTGAAGGCTAGCACGTGTTTATTAAGTAGTATTTATTGCTGTTAATTTACTGCTGTAATTGCGTGTGCAAAATCTTTAATAATTGCCCATATGCGATGCTTTTGCCAACGCTACTCTTTGGAAGCTAGCACGTATTCATTATTTTAGACTACCTACACTATACACTGATAACATTGTGCAATGCTGTTACCAAAGCTACTCTTTGGGAGGCTAGCACGTGTTAGTTATTTTCAACTACCTACACTATCTTTGGTTAACCCGTGCGATGATTTTGCCAAGGCTACTCATTGGATGTTAGCAGCACGTGTTAAATAAGTAGTATTTATTGCTTGTAATTTAATACTATACGTGAGCAAAAATGTGTACATGTGATGATAAAACGGGATAAGTGTCCAAAATTTAGTATAGCAGCTCCACTCCATACTGGAACAGGACAGAATTTAAGGACAGATTCGGCAAGTGCAATGTATACTTCTTCAGTTCTGATCCTAGTAGTAAGTACTTCGATTTGTGGAAACCAAGTTAGTCTTTGGTACTTCACGACTCCCCAAGTACCTAGTTGAAGATATCTTGTTTCATTCATTATATTCCTGAATATTTTCTGATTCATATAGTGTTATTAAATATTCATTTTCAGATTGGTTATTATTATAAATTGTGTGAGTAAGCAAATGTTATTAATTTTTGAGGCAATGAAGGTTAGTAGATTTGCATTTAGCCATAAAGTTATCCTCGCAAGACCCAGCTCAGCTTCTACAAATCTACACGAACTTTGTTCCATGATGTATTATGTGAACTTTGTTCCATAGGAAATATTAGTCTTTACTTAAGTATTGAGCAATTTTGATCTTCTGCTTCCGGAGACTTAGATTTTTAAAGAAAGAAAGAAAGAAAGAAAAACGTTTATTTGGCACAAAAACGACACACAATGCTGATTTTTAAATAAATAAAGCCAGTAATCTGTCTCTGATACCAATATTTTCCATATTTCTTCACATGGAATCTAATTCAAACTCACTGTTATTTGATTGTAACATTGTGTACCTACCTATTTACTTGTTTAACTAAAATTATATGAAATGTTTATGCACTTGCAACCTAATACAGATGAGGAATTAATTGCATCTTAGACAAGCCTTGTAAGAATCATCAATCTCATTACGTTAAGTATAAATAATGTATTTTTATTAATAATACGTATTACACTATTGATGACTATATTAATGATAAAGCCGTGTGGCGTGATGTTACTCTGCCCATTGCCACTAAAACGGAAATTTGCAATATCTGTATTACCTATTTACATAGTTCTATTAGATTATTATTTATAAGTATAACAAGCGTAGCGTGTGCTGTCTTACATACTTTTGCTGATGTTTATTTACTTTTGACTTCCTTCCTAAGGTTTTTAAGTTCTCATTTACTATGTATCAGCAACTTCTTTCTCCGAGGCACCACGCAGGCGCTTCTCACCTAGTGGTAAGACGGATCATTTAAGTAGGCCAAGTTGTTTTTGTTACCTGATTGTTCTAGGCTTGGTCGCGTTGGAACAGGAGAAATTTTAGTTTGTAGGACTGTTCGAAATGATCCTTGTGAAATCAATGAATAAAATTATTTTGATTTGATTTGATTGGGACATACGGTGTTAAACGTTTTTTTAAGGTCAAAATATACAGCTATGCATTTTCTCCCACGATCAAACTGATCTGAACAATAAAAGAGTTTATTGCTCTCACGGCATCTTCAGTGGACCTACCATTTCTGAAGCCCTATTGTGAGTCTGACAATAATTGAAATTGATTTAAGTATTAATTAATGTTGTGTATTGTTGTTTTTCTTTAAATTTTGAAATGACCGGCAGTACAGAAATTGGTCATAGTTATTGACCTTGTCCATATCGCCAGAGGCAGAGGGAAAATGCCGTTATTGAAGCAGAGATTGGCTAAGTGACAGATAATAGGTACTACTTCGTTTTAGGCTAGTTTTAAAAAGCTAGTTGGGATATTATCCAAGCCAGGAGTGCTGTCTGATTTGACTCGTAGGTACATCATATACTTTGTTAGGGTCAGTTTCCAAAAGAACAAATGAGTTAAGCTGTGTTTCATGTGCTCCTAAAGCCAATTGATTAATTGAGTCTATTATTTCGTTCTTACGCAAGTTCGGTTTCCTTCGAAATTATATTTATATCTCCTGTTAGTATTATGTTTTTATATAATTTTGATGATTCTATGTGTAAATTTAACAAGTTAATAAACATTATGCTTGATCTAATGATAAATGTAGATGACAAGACGATAATGACACAGAAAAATACAAGAGACACACACATAAACATAGATTAACAAAGATTACTAAAACTACACAGAATACAAGTCAACATTTCAGTATTTAACTTCTTTGACCTTTGTCAAAATAATCCAATTTCTTACATACTTACGCCACAACTCCATGTTGGCGTGTTGTTGCAAATGAGGTGTAATTTACTAGAGAAGGAATAGGCTGGTCAGGGTATAGTCATTATTCAGACTTATAATTAAACCGTCTATGTTAGCGTATATGCTTCTTATATGTTGAGAATGACTTTACTATGTGTCTGTCTTGTAAGATCCTCCAATCCAATGTGATAACATTGGATAGAGCGAGCAATTTCAATTTCATCTATCTCATTCAAAGTAGAGAGGGAGCTATTCATGAGGTGCAAAAGGACTGCAGGTTTTATTAAGATCATGGCGAGGTTTTTAATTTATTTTTTAAACTGGCAAAATAAGAATAAGTTGAAAATATCCAAAGAGACAAACGTAATCTTTATGTTGTGTTTGATAACAATCTTGATGGCATAATATACTGGAAGTTTAATGGCGTGTAAAGTGTGTATGGTTAATTTTTTGTGTTTTATATGGTTGGCAGACGATTTTATAAAATAATAATAATAAAGACTTGATAATTAATATTTTAATAGATAGAAGTAAAGTCATTGCCCTTGCAGTAGTTGATGAACCTGGGCTTCAGTTCTGATAATGATATTTTGTCATTTTATTTATTTTATTTTAGTTTTAGGAAAACTTAGAGCTAGTACAAGTATTGATGAAAGCAAAGTGGTAAACAAAGGCTAATTAAAAGTTTCAATTAATTCACATTAAGTAAATGATGATTAGAGAGTTCTCCTCTCTTCTGACGTATACCTTGCCATAAGCCATCTAACAAAATTCGTACTGCTTTGACTTGGCAAGATCTTGAGCCAAGAAGTGCAATTAATTGCCTTGTGCGATTAATTGCTGTGACACGTAGACAGGTGTCCCCAGATGTGCGGACGCCTAAGTGTAAGGTACTCGACAAGTCTTGTGTTTGACATTAAAGTTCTTGCCCAGTTTCTCAATCTTCTTCTTGAACTCTTCATTTTGCGCAATGAGGAGAGTAACGGAGGACTGAATACTCTTGGTATCTCATTCAGAATTTTTTCTCAGGTCTTGTTCCTGATTAAAAAGAAAGGTTCTTATCTTCTCCTTAAAATTACTTAGCTCAGAAGTGTACTCAACCGTTCTACGTCTTTTGAAGCGTGTGAATGGATTTTGTAGTGTCTTGTCCGATCAGAGTCCGAGAGCGGTTAGTCAGAAACGTCCGTCATTGGACTAGGAAATAATAAGTACCGAGGAGATAGGTTACACTCGTTAGAAGCAGTGTAGCAATGCGTGAATTTTATTAAATTGCGTATAATCAATGGACAAGTAGATAAAAAGTGCGCGTGGGCACTCGAAGCCCCGTCACTACAGCGCGCTGAGTGGGCTGGCAGTACCAAGCAATCAGAATCTGCGTAGAGTAAGACACCGACGTAGCATGTGTATGACGTCGGTCGTCGCAGTGCGTTCCTACTCGCACTGCAATACAAGCGCTCTTGTACAGCCCCACGGCTCACACGGTTAATTTATTAAAATAACTACATACTATCTTGGAGAAATTCCATAATAATTTGATGAGTTAGCCCAGTTTGATTTACTTTATCCATAACATAAAGTTACAATGCATACTGCTCTGTTTTCGTTGTATGTGTTGCAGATGAAACTAATACAGAGCGTGTCCCTGAAAATAAGGAAGAAGCATGTTGCGATCATGGAACAAGACTGTTGCCATGGCACAACTTATGACGTACAACAGACGTACGACGGAACAGGAGTAAGTTTAGTTTATAAGACGATTCAAAATGATCCTTGTGATTTCAATGAATAAAATTCTTTTTGACTTTGACTTTTGTACCGCCCATTTCATCTTGGAGAAATTCCATAATAGTTTGATGAGTTAGCTCAGTTTGATTTACTTTATCCATAACATAAAGTTACAATGCATACTGCTCTGTTTTCGTTGTATGTGTTGCAGATGAAACTAATACAGAGCATGTCCCTGAAAATAAGGAAGAAGCATGTTGCGATCATGGAACAAGACTGTTGCCATGGCACAACTTATGACGTACCACTCATTTCCAATCGTGACAATGACGTGAGCGAACGGTCATTGCTGGTCTGGAAATAACTTTTAAAATGGAACGAGCGAGTTCCCAGAAAACAAATGACATTGAGCATGTTGCGATCATGGAACAAGACTGTTGCCATGGCACAACTTATGACGTACCACCCATTTCCAATCGTGACGATGACGTGAGCGAACGGTCATTGCTGGTCTGGAAATAACTTTTAAAATGGAACGAGCGAGTTCCCAGAAAACAAATGACATTGAGCATGTTGCGATCATGGAACAAGACTGTTGCCATGGCACAACTTATGACGTACCACCCATTTCCAATCGTGACGATGACGTGAGCGAACGGTCATTGCTGGTCTGGAAATAACTTTTAAAATGGAACGAGCGAGTTCCCAGAAAACAAATGACATTGAGCATGTTGCGATCATGGAACAAGACTGTTGCCATGGCACAACCTATGACGTACCGACTATTTCCAATTGTGATGATGACGTGAGAGAACGGTCATTGCCGGTCTGGAAATAAACATCAAAATGGAACGAGAGTTGCCAAGAAAATAAATGACATTTCAAAATGGAACGAGAGAATTGCCAAGAAAATAATGATATAGCATGAATATGAACATAGATGATACAATATACTGTCTGGAAATAACTTTCAACATGGAACGAGAGTTGCCAAGAAAATAAATGACATAGCACGTACATGATTATAGACATTGATGATACAATAGACTGTCTGGAATTAAGTTTCAAAATGGAACGAGAGAGTTGCCAAGAAAATAAATGACATAGCATGAATATGGACATGATAATACAATAGACTGTCAGGAAATAACTTTCAACATGGAACGAGATAGTTGCCAAGAAAATAAATGACATAGCATGAATATATACATTGATGATACAATAGACCGAGGAATGAGGACATCCCTCAAGGATCAAGATGGCCGAAGAACACAATGACAAAAAGAAAACTTATATTAGATAATTTTGTCCAGGCCTGAGCCACAGTGAGCAATATCAACGAGAAGTTGCGCCAGAGATATAATTATGATGAATTATAATAAGAATAGAATTATTCATTGATATACTCATTGATAATTTCAGTAGTAGCAAAACAAAAAAATAATCAAGCAATTAAATTAATGAAAATCCTTTATTATATGAGCTTTAAGAAACCTTTTAAATGTTATTAATGACTTTATCTACTTGATGACTTTCGGTATTTTATTGTTTAACTGCGCACCTTCGTAGGTACATAATGTTTTTTTTCCCATAGTTTGTCCAAAGCTGGTCATAGAATAATATTGTTGGCTTGTTTTGTTATTTGTTGCTGAATATTGTTTTCTTATTGTTGACTTGTCTTGTTATTTGTTTCTGAATGTTGTTTTTCTTCGTGAATATCAATTGAGAGGTACGTTAATATGTAGAAATGTAAGTAGGTAAATTAAAATGAATAAATGAAATACAAAGTTTAATGTCTGAGGACAGACATATGGTCAGAATGGCCGAATGTTAGCTATTTGATACCGGATGTAGTTTTATGCAACCACGCACGCCATCTACCATGGTAAGGCGAGACGATTGGATCGGCCAACGGTGTTTGCCGATGAGCGGCGCCGAGGGATGTCGAACCTTCGCCGAACGACCGATGACGAGGCTACGAGGAGGGAGTTCGACAAAGTCAAGAGTCATTCGAGACCAAGACGGGAAGGAAGGCAGTCATAATTAGAGAATTATAGTAGCACCTAAGAATAAGGAGAATAAAGTTAATCTATCTAGAAAGAGAGTTTTAATACATATTAAACAATAAATAAACGAAATGGGCTCAGTCATGTCTGAGCCGTAAGATTTTACGTGGGAAACGTCATGTTCTTCAATTTCTTTAGCTATTGCTTCTGGCCACTTTTTAGCTATACTTTTCTTTTGACTGCCGTATTACTTCTGATTGTATTTTCACCTCGTAAAGCCCGATATATTATATTAAAGAGTATATTTTTTTTTCAACTAACCACTTTCATTTATTTTTTGGTTATTAATACTATTAAAGTAATAATAACCAAATTATTATTTTATTAGTATTTTAGTTTCTATTAGAAATATTTAAGAGATTTTCACGTACACATCGATCAGCGTTCTAGCTGTACGCGTTCACGAGGTAGACGCCTGTATTATAAGCACACTCCTTTTTTTCTGTTTTTTTAACACGGACGTTATTGCACTTAGATTACTTCAATTGTCAAAAAACCTAACTAAAAAAATTAAAAAAAAAAACTTTTTTAATTTATTCGGTAATTTAACCGTTTTTTTCGCCGATTTTAAATAAGAATAACGTCACACCACGATAGCTTATTTAAATAATTTAAAAGATAGACAATCGAAAAATATGATTGTCATTTTTACTACTTTATTTTTACTGCTTTTTACTGCTACGAAATCCGTAGACGCGTCTACGGTGAACTTTTACAAGTACTACGCATCAAAACAAATAGCTAAATCTGTTCGTTTTTCTGCAGGACGTAACTGTAGTGTCTTCTCGCTTGGTAAATTCATACGATTGAAATAGTGTTGCTATACTGGGGCAGTTTCACTATGGAGCCACTGAATATTAAGTCGGAAGTCACAGGTATGTTGGTAATTAACGAGCATTAATTATCGCGTGCAATAATATTGTGTAACTCATTTTATGCAACAATTTCGTTAGAACGGGAATATAGTCTGTGGATAGCGTTTGTGGTATTAATGTGGTAATTGGGCGATAAGCTTTGAATGGGATATTATTTATTATTAATCCAGGTACAAATAACTCCCGAGATTCTGAATTATTTATTGTCTGTATTTATTTCAGTATTCAAATTTAAAATCCTTCCCATACATTTCAGCGACCAAAAACAGTGCAGTTTGTATGGGAACGTGATGTAATTTTCACATGATTCTCGTAATATTCATATGTTCTTTCTCCTGCCATGGATTTAGTGTACGTAGTATAAAAATTCCTTGTCTCCTGCTAACTAATGAGTGACTTTAGGAGCTCTACACACTCAAGTCATTCTTGTCTTCTGTTTAGTTTTAATTTTCTTTGTTAATCTTTGTTGTTTGTGTGTGTCTTTTCTATTTTCCCGTGTCTTTTTTATGATCTGCATCATTAACACAAATAAATGCTTTTTCTTTCTTTCTTTCTTTCTTAATGCAGTTCACACGGCGCGGCGCAGTGCATAACTGTAGCTGCCAAATTTCGCGGTGCGGTATCAAACCATGCGAAATATACTGACGGTGATACGATGCGACAGCACTTGCAACCACGGCGAGCGTGCAATGCACAACGGAAGCAATGCTGGGTGGCCTTAAACCGCATGGCGCCGCCCCTCACCACGTTCGGTGTGTAGAGCTCCTAAGTCCGGTGACATCGGTGACATAAACGCGATGCATTGAAACGCACTGCTCAAGAGACCGTGTGTAAACATACTAATAGTTGTTGAGTGCAAAGCCTCTAAGTGCACTGCCAAGGGTCGTTAAATATGCAGACAATGAAGCTCATAAGTTATTTTGACATAACCTGGTTATTATAATTTATACGGTTAGCAGCTCTGCTCTGTCCTTACATATACTATTTTGGGTTTATTTTGTTTATATTTTACTATGAACTTTGTTGAGCTTGAATTTGGTAAGAGTTTTAAAGGCAGCTTTGTATATGATTGATATACATATATGAGTATATGTATATGACTGTGCCTTGGTGTGGCTTAAAAATAGACCCCTCCTTCCCCTCCCGCGGATGTTGTAAAAGCCTTAAGGAAAAAACCAAGGGATGGGTAGCAGCATCATCTCAGTACTTATGACCAACTGCGATCACCAATCCGACTGATAAGCGTGGTGATTATGGCAAATCCTCCCATTCTATGCAATGGGCGAGGTCTCGTCAAGCAGTGGACGTAAACAGGCTAGTGATAATGATATGAGTGTATAAGAGTATGTGATAGATTTAGCTGGTGGCTCACCTAATGTTAAGCTAACTACTGCCTCAAAGAGTTGCGAAAAAAAATGTTGAGTAGGAACGGCTTTAGTTATTAAACAATACGGGTGTAACCACTCTCTATTCCCAATAACTATAAAAGTGCATTTAATCCATGACTCTGAAATTATTGAGGCTGAAAGAACACAAAGAAAATTGCTAATTTTTTGCTCCATTTTTCATTAAGTCAAGAAAGGAACACAACTCTTAAAAAAATATCCTGTTTACAAACGCGTAGTTTGATAAAAATGCAATACGAAGCGCGGTAATTGTCCATTTGACCCACGGCTAAACGGCCGCAATGTAAAAGGTACATTACTGGCTATCAACGATGTTAATCTCTAATGTAAATCAGCTCGACCTTCGTGGCGCAGTGGGCGAGTAGCTAATTGAGACGCAAGAGGTGCAGGTTCGAATCTTGCAGCGGGACAAGTTTTTGCATGATCTGCAAATATTTGTTCATGGTCTGGGTGTTGTACTCGTAGTTCCTGATACTCACGACACAGGGAATCTTAGTATGGGATCAGGACTATGTATGTGATTGTTGTGTTATGTTATGTTATTATTTATAGCTATATTGTTGGTAGTTATACTTGTACCTGCCTTATTTTCCAGGAGCTGTATTTTTAAACTCCATAATTTATGAACCCGGCACTGGGTTTGAACACCCGTCCTTTGCTGGTGTTTCATCTGATTATAAGCAATGTTACCAACAAATGAGAACAAAGAACTTACTCGGGGTCGGCAAAAATGCAAAGCACTAAGAAAAACTCCTTTCCATGTAATTTAGCAGACTGACGTTCCAGCTTCAAACAAATAGCTACACCAATTCGTAGTAACCTCAAAACGACGCTTAGAGTCAAACCGGGACGAAGAGGAGAGGAGACGAGAGGAGATGTGTATGAATAAACTAATCCGATTTCGTTATTACCTCTTCGTTTTTACCTTTCAAGCCGCCTGCCAATAACCTGCAAGCTTTGCGCTCGTCTCCTCTCCTCTCCGCCCCGGTGGAAACCGGCCCTTATAGGCACAGAATAAATATTAGTACAAGCTTTAGCCGTCGATGTCATTAACACAGATTCTTCGTTGTACTATTTCTCGTTCGCTTCCTCCTTTTCCATATCGAAACGACTGCTGAACTACTATTTTTTTGCTCAAGAAATGTCATCATCATAATCATCATCAGCCTGTAGAAGTGAACAACTGAACATAGGCCTCCCCCTTAGAATGCCACGACGAACGGTCTTGAGCCGCCTCCATCCACCAAGAAAAAAACGTCAAAAACCGTACAATTGATTAATTGTGTGCCAAATAAAAGAGAAACCTAAAGTTATATTAAAGATCTCTGACTGTTCACATAACTGCCAAGAACTCTCTTTGTTTTTTGCAGCAACAAGGGCTGTCAAAGAAAAACATCGCTCAGAGACACTTCCTTGGTTGTAAGATCACTAGTTGAGAGTTTCTAACTCAACTCGCTTCTCGCTGAGAGTTTCTAGCTCAATTTGCTCCTTGATTATCGCCGGCTTTGGGTCAAGCGCCTTGCATACTTAGTACCTATTTCATTTATTTAATAAAACTAGTAAGTATATTGTTTGTTTCAAGTAAACCTGCTCTTTTCTTTTACAGCTATCACGAAAAGATGGCCGCTGCTCTATCGTCATCCCAAACAGTATTCCGTAGCTCACCGGTTTTCTGCAAAATTGCGGTTGAAACGGAATACGTAAACAGGGGCTTATTTATTGCGGCTGTAGCATAACAATATGTATAAATGCAACGTAGAAGTGATACTCCGACTGAAGATAAAAACGAAGCATGTTTATTTTAGTTCCTTGTTTTATCTGAATAATAAAAACTTTATAATGTAATAAATATTCAGTCGCATTCACTCGATTCGCGCTAATTCGTTTCGAGGCGGATAGAAGTCGGCTATTTCCAATGTTTCTTTTCGGCCAGTACTTAATTTATATTTTCAAACTTCTTTGTACAGGCAGTGAACATTCCCATAACGAGAACTTGATGTCGCTGCAAAATATGCCCGAATCCTAGTTCATGCTGACGAAAACACTCGACGATTCTATTATAATATAGAATCGGACCTTTTTAGAATGAGCAAACAACAGCGAGCGGGCTGTAATGGATTTTCATACAATATTTATCTACTGTTTCTAAAGATTTCTGCAGTTTATTTTATCCACTCAAGCACCAAGAGCGTCTGTCACTTTAGAGAGCACACAATCGAACGGGCAAGCGCCCCAGTGTGGTTATGTGCATAAGTGGTAGTTAGAAGAAAAGGAGTTTTGTTTCTATACGTTACTATCATAATACGGTTGTAGTGATGATAATAAACAAAGTCGACGCTTGTTACGCGGTTTTTTCCTCATTGTACTTCGGTGATTATTTTTCGCTTTATGATGTACCTAAAAGGATTATGGTGGCTTACTTTTGATTAAGGAGACAAGGAAACAACAGCTTAATTTTTGGTGAACACAGAACATTGTTCAACCTTAGTCAGAGAACTGGCTTTACCCGTCGCTTCTTTTATTACTGGTATGGCTGTAAATGGTCCCTCTGAAAAAAGTGTTCAAAAACATTTCTGCTAAGTAAATAAATAAAAATAATGCTACTACTATTCTTTGTAACTATACATATGCCGTGGTGTAACCGGCCTAAGGGTAAGCGCGCACTGGCGGCCAGGTCGCAGCGGCCAGTTTTGCCACCAAGCCGCAAGTCTCGCGACCAAGCATGCAGCCAGAGCTGCGGCCAAATAAGAAACATCTCCGTGTCAAAAGACATCACGATGTAATTTGAACACTCTACTAATATGTAACTGTATGTGTCTGCCCGCGGCGGCCAGTGCGCGCACACTGGCGCACGATTCTACAATTCTTCGAATTCCAGTGGTCGCGGCGGCCAGCGGCCAATACGGGTCGCAGGTTACGTCACAATGATCTCATTGGCCGCTTGCGACCAAGTGCGCGCACTGGTGATACAATGCATACATTTCGGTGGCCGCCGCGGCCTGGCCGCCAGTGCGCGCTTGGGCTAAGAATATATGCCTCCTTCTCCTCCCATGGATTTAGTAAAGCCTTACTACCAGGGGATTGGCAGCCAAATTGCGATCACCAATTTTCTTGCCAAGCGTATCAATTACGGTAAATCTCAAATCGGTAACGAAAAAATTTATAAATATATTTTTCAACAAATAACTTATTTTCACCTATCCATATAATCGAGAAATGTTTTTAATTTTAGCACTGCTATAAAGATAATCTTGCCATAGCCAAGTTTTTTGTTAAGTTTAATTAGAAACCCTTTTTGTGCTGACATGAAACAGACGATCGTAAACTTAAAGGGGAGGAAAATGGAATTAATATCGTTATTTTTACTTGAAAATTCTTAATTTTAAACAGACTTAAAAAAAAAAGGATGTTCTCAATTCAACTGTATATTATTATATTTGTTGTATATTTTGTTTGGATGTTTTGGCGATTATTTTTTTGTTTGGTTGTTCATACTTCAGAGGTTCATGTTTCAGCGCTTTTTGAAAGAAGCCGGTAATTGTTTTTTTTAATAACTCTTTATTTAATATAGTTATCTTTTGTTTTGGTCCGTGGTATGTCCGGCCTAAGAATTTACCTCTCCATCTCCTCCCGTAAATGTCGTAAAAGCCCTTCTGATGGATTATATGATTGACTGCCCCTATTGGAAAATGCCCCTACCTATTGTATAAAATGTCCCCCATTTAATAAATTGGGGGCATTTTCCAGAATCACTACGCTTGGCATTCCATTCTAGCCTCGTCCAGCAGTAGGCGTAAACAGGCTGGTAATGATTGGTTTGCCATACAAGGAGACAGCGCTGGTCAGTCCGACAGTCGCGATTTTCAACTTTATTTCAAATACATAATTACTATTCTTCAATATAACGACCCATGTGAGTTGAATACAATCTCTGTGACGTGGTGGGTGAATAGCCAGCTGAGATGCGAGAGGTTGCTGGTTCGATTTCCGCTGCGAAACAAATGTTTGTGTGATCTGCAAATGTTTGTTCCGGTCTGGGTGTTATGGTACCATGGTACTCGTATTTCCTGATACCTATTCACAACACAGGGAATCCTAGTGTGGGATCAGGACTCGTATGTGACTGTTGGGTGTTATGTGTAGGCACAAGGCACAAGACTCTTATCAAATCTATTGCTTACGTACCTAACTTCAAAACCTCTGTTTGTTTATCAATATACTCTAAAACAGATTAAACTCCTATCTATAGATCTCCCATGAAAGTTAATGGTACATGCTAGCACAAACTCGTAAACCCGAAACGACAAATCCCAGTCACTTCCGCTTACGACCTCTATGTTTTATGCCTGTATGTACTCATAGAACATAATTTTATATATTTTGTTTTAGTGTTTTGTGAGTCGCTTTTGAGTTTGAATAATCCGTGACACTAGTTTTTGATCCTCATTTTCATGCTATGCATGAAAATACGTGGTAGATGTCTACGTCTAAAAGTTAAAGCTGTCAAAGTGACAGGTGTCAAAGTATTAAATTTCGACTAAGTAATAATGGTACTACTGGATCGCTTGGTAGTTCTACGGGTTTTTTACTCCTGGTACTACTGGTAGAAATACTGGTAGTACCACTGGCAACAAACGAAATAGACGAGCAATGGTGGATAATAATTATGATTTTGACAGTTAGGGTCACCGCTATATGACGGTCATTCAACAAACGCCACAAACGAAAATACTGATTCTAAGACGATTGCTAGTATTTTATTCTCGTAGTGTCACACATACAAATCATTATTATCAGCCTGTAGAAGTCCACTGCTGAACATAGGCATCCCCGTAGAATTCTGAAACGTCTTGAGCCGCCTCCATCCACCGACTTCTTGCGACGTTTTAAATGTATTCAGTCCATTGATTGGAGGGCCACCCTCTACCGCGTCGTCCGGATTTTAATATACAAATACGCTAACCCAATTTCGTATCATCATCATTAACCCACTGTTGGACATAGGTCTCTCTATATGCGCGCCATTTAGACAAGAATTCGGATCTTTACATCCATTCTAAACTCTGCCTTACGCAGATCGTCACTTCAACTAGGCGGGGACACGTTTGCCAAGACGTGGTCTCCACTCAAGAAATCTAATATCGCTACCAAGTAATACCCTTGTATCACAGACTACCACTTTCCAGAACACACACGACAAGCTAAGCTATAAGCCATACGTTAGACATAACATATTGTTGAACATTAATATCCTCTATGTACAATGTTAACAGTATCACCTAGTTAGTATTTGATTAGGTAAATATAATTCAAGTGTGAAACGAGTTACATAGTTACACATCTACTTCGAAATTAATACATTATTGAGATCTTGCTGATCTAGTTCCCATTTTCACCAAACAATTACGGAATACCTAGCGCTTGCTATGGAGAGTCCGATGCTGTGGTGTGTCTGGCCTGAGAATAGACCACTCCGTCTCCTCCCGTGGATGTTGTAAAAGCCATTTTATTGGCTTTACTTAAATGAATTACACCAGGGGATGGGCAGCAGTATCCACCCGTGAACTGAAGCCAAATACTACGATATCCAATCTGCCTAGTGTCCTCTGTTTTCAGACTTGAAATACTAGAACTCTATTCCTGAAATAAAAAAATAAATGGGCTTAGTTGTGTCCAACCAGTGGAGTTTTACGTAAAAATGTCATGTTTTCCGATTTCTTTGCATGAATTTTTATTTTTGTTATTAAACCCATCATCGCTTGGACACTCTTACGGTACTCATTGATCGGCCCTTTTCTTTGATTACCGTTTCAGAGGTAAAGTTTCTCGTCGTAGTCTTGTCTCAAATAAGCCGATAATTTTGTAAAAATATATTATTTAAACTTTGCTAAGTAATTAAATTTAGATTTTTGTTACTAAAGCCACTTTGGGTTTAATTAAAAACACATAAGGGCTTTTCACGCGTGCACAAGGTAGATTACCTGTAAAAATGCATACATTAAGATATCTATCATTTTCGCACACGGCTTTTATGCTCTTTGATTACTTCAATTATTTAATTAACCTATACCTAACAGAAAACTTACTCTTTTAAGGTTCTAGCTAAATCTTTAAGGAGTACGTTTTCTGAATTGATTTAGTAGTTTCCATAGAGATCCATTAAGTAACAGAGTTATCGCGTTACAATATCCAGCATAATTACATTGCATCAAAAATGTTGACCTGTCTACCAAACCGAATCTATAGACGTTTTTACGTAAACGCGTGAAATGGCACTGCAGTCGCTGCCCACTTGCTCCCGAAATACTTATTGATTTTCTCAATCCGTACCGTCTCTCGCAACTAAGAGACAGCGATTCGGGCAACTTTTACAAATGTAGTTTTGAATTGAAATAATGTTTAGGTACTTAGTTAGGTTAGGCTAGATACCAACACATTTTAATTCCCATTGTTGTCTTGTAGAAAGGATTACAAAAGTAAAGCAGTTTGCTTCTTGAACCTGTGACAGAACACACATAACGTCACAAGAATACAGCACTGCCGAAAACATAACTTAAGTATGTGTTTTTAGTTTTTTTGGTGATTGCATTTAATTTTTTACTTCTAGTGATTTTTTTTCTTTGATTTGAATTCTACCACTATGGCCTCTAACCTGTTAATTCATTATCATAATAACCCAGCTTGTTTTCGTCCACTGATAGACGAGGCCTCTCCCATAAAATACAATGGGGCAGTTTGCCAAAATCACTACGCTTGGCATGCGGATCGGTGATCGTAGTTTGTTGTTGAGTACTCAGGTGGATGCTGGATCTCCATATAACAAAGACCAATGCTGACTAATTTGTCTAGTGCACATTCATCATCAGTCTATAGACGTCCACTGCTGGACATAGGCTATCCCCTAGACCGTCACGACGAATGGTTTTGATTCGCCTCCATGCACCGACTTTCTATGACCTTTGTAATGTCTTTAGTTCATCGAGACATACACATTTACATTTTTGCAGATTAGTTGAATCAAAATGATATAAGACTCAGCTGTATTTTTTGCTTACTAAATGATATTTTCAATAACACATAACGCCCAACAGTCACTAATGTAGACCAGATCCCACACTAGGATTCTCTGTGTCGTGGGTATCAGGAACTATAAGTACTTACTTAGGTCCAGTTTCTTTATGTTTTCCAAACATCTAATCCAACGTCTAGGAGAGTATTAAATTCTCCAACCATTACAGAAGGATTGTAGACACTTCTATCTGTTATAACTTTCTGTCTCTCTTAGGTTATTATCACTCCAAGCAACTGAATTTTCTAAAAGACATGTGAGTTTTAAAGGTATCAGTGCGTTTAGAACAAATTGATGTTATTAATGGAGCTCCGTTGCAGAACTTACATTTATTGTTTATTATTGGGAACTGAGAAAATGGGATATAATAAATTCTTAAGACTATTGTTCGTGCAGATAATTTAAAACAGCTGGACCATTGAACTGGAATCAACTTTCTAGTCTCCGTGGTGTGTAAAGTATTACATGTATTATTTTATTAAAAAAACTGAAATAAGTCGTAGTTATACGAATATGACGCTATAACAAGCGTTTCAAAAAATAACAAGGGAATAAACGCTCAAATACCATTTACATTGACGACTTCCGTGGCGCGGCGGGTGAGTTGCTGGCTGAGACGCAAGAGTCACGGGTTCGATTCCCACTGCGGGACAAATGTTTGCATGATCTTCAAATATTTTGTCCCGCGTCTGGATGGTGTGACTACGAGTACCATCGTACTGGTACTCGTAGTTCCTGATACCCACGACACAAGGAATCTTAGTTTGGGATCGACTATGTATGTGACTGTTTGGTGTTATGTATTGAGCTCAATATCTTGTTATTATGTAATGCTGGGGCCACATTATCAGAAGCACAATTCTCATAATTTGCTTTAAAAGTACACTGAAAGTTGACCAAATCGAGACTGAATTGTGAATTGACAAAAAGTTGGTACTCTGCTGTCTACTGTCAATTCACGGTGACTACCTAATGGTAGTCACCGTGAATTGACAGTAGACTCTAATGAGTGGGATAGTTATGCATTGGAAAGAGTAAAGAGAGAATCCATCTATTTAGGCTAAAATTATCGAAAAAACTTTGCATCGGTCAAGTTTCGATGACATTTCGATATTACATATTACCGTGTTGTATTTTAAGTTAGGAAAATACCATTTCTAACTTTTAAGATATCGACACTAGATCAAAACGTGATCCAAACTTTATTTTGACTAATTTTTATTACGAGAATTGGGCCTCTGACTACAGTAAAAGATCGCGTTGTGCGTCTCTGGTTGTATGTATCATTCATCAAACGGCAGACAGGGACATAACGCAAATATTAACAGCATCAGCAGTACTTTTCATTTGCTACAAAACGGCTTTAATAGCCTAAAACAAATTAAAACAACGTTACTGTAAATTTGTCGTGACAATTGAAGTCAAATCGGCCACCTAATAGATCCCTAATTACATTTTGCGACTAAATTACGAATTCGGGCGATACTCGACCTTATTTTGTCCGTTGTGATTTTCATTAAAACCATTGTCAGAAATAGGATAATTGCTAGGATCGAGATTAGAATCGACACTTTGAGATAAAACTTGGATTAATTGATGCTAGACCAATTTTGTCAGCCAGCAACTTAATTTGCTTGTACTCAGGGAGTTTTACTATGGGAGAAATTGGGAGGCGTTTACCCAGTAGTGGGAAATACAAGATTAATTAAAAATGAATGCATAATTTTAAGGGTTCCATACCTTAAAGGATCACTTTGGTGTACGTCTGTCTGTCTGTCTATCAAGATTACTTTTCAGGAACGGCTAAAGGGATAAACAAATATAAAGGCATGCGATGTACCTACCCCGTGGCATCTCCAGATTAAAAATAGACCCATGTCCTCTGGTGGATATTGTGTGAGCCAACGAAGGGATTACACCAGGGGATAAGCAGCAGCTACCTGAGAATTCAACACCAATACTGCAATCACCAATCCGCCTGACAAGCGGGGTATTTATGGCAAATCCCCCCATGGCACGCTATAAATGCTATGGGGGAAGCCTCATCCAGCAGTGGATGTCTACTGGCTGATGAAGAAAATGTTCTCTATCTACTCCGTCGCAAGTCCGGTGGATGTTTCATGTTTTTGATAGGTAGGAATAGCTTATACAAATATTTAGTTCTCCAAAAAAGCTGTATTGAATTAGAATCGTTATAAATCATGTAATTTCATAATACTCGTAGTAAGGCGGAATATATACGGTGACGCCTGTCACGGCGTCGTGCTGTGGAAGTTAATCGATTTTGTCGCCGATGTGGCGAGCAGAAAAAAGCCGAAGTCTTGAGTTTTACTCGAACATTATAGTGTAGTGATAAACGGATTTAGTATGGTAAATGAGGCTCACAGAGTGTTCGATAGGGGCACTCGTCAGTGTCTTTTTACAAAATCGTGTTACATGGCACCATGCCACCGTATCAATTGTTTGCTAAATATTTACCCCTTTATTGATAATCATTTTTGAAACCTATTTTAGTTAAAATAACTTTTGTCTTCTTGAGACGTATGATATTATACATCAGAGAGAATAAAACAAAAGCTATTTTAACTAAAATAGGTTTAAAAAATGATTATGAATAAGGCCCTTATAGACTCGAGACTCAGGTGGGTGCAAAAATGCTTATACCGGGCGTCCCACGGATATGCCACATGGAGGGAAAGTACCTTGAATATTGTAGATGGAACATTTTACTGAAAGAAGACATTATTTGAATTTAATAAACAATTTAAACTGCATTCATAGATGTTTAAATAATTACATGGTTGAACTGGGAATCGACCCCGTTACACGAGAAAAATAATTACTCTTTAGCTTTATCATACCGATCAAAAGGCTTCATCATAAGGATTATTTTTTGCTAAATGACATAGCGTCAGAAATAAAAGGAAGACCAAGAATTTTAACATATGATGTGAAATTTTGTTCAGAAAAATGAAAAGCTGACATTGCCGTAAGGACATACAACTGACATTATCATAAGTACCTTTTACTAATAAACGTACCCACTTGAGAAGTAAGCATAATTTCACTACTAATAATAAAAAAAAATGTTTGTAAAAATGGTAATATGTAAAATGTATGTATGGTTATGTAAAAAATTTAGTTTACAAGAACCAGTATGAAAGTGCTACACACGTGCTACAAGCAGAAGTTAGACGTATTATTCTAAATATTCACCACAACAAGATCAAAAAATCGACAGGGAGCGAAATAATCAAAAGAGTGCGACTTTGTATTCAACAGGAAGGGACTCGTTTTGAGCATTTGATAAATTGATTAATTTTGTATTCAAAATGTTGAAATTCATGTTCTTCCTTTTATTTCTGACACAATGTTATTTACCAAAAAATAATCCTTATGATGAAGCCTTTCGATCGGTATTATAAAACTACAGGCTGATTATTTTTCTCGTGTAACGGGTTCGATTTCCGGTTCAACCATGTAATTATTTAAATATCTATGAATGCAGTTTAAACTGTTTTTTAAATTCAAATAATGTCTTCTTTCAGTAAAATGATCCATCTACAATATTCAAGGTACTTTCCCTCCATGTGGCATATCCGTGGGACGTCCTGTATATTAGACATGTTTGGATTCAGAATAGTGCAATAGTGCGATCAGTTAGACACACATCGCGGCAACCAGCGGCACCGTGTGTAATCTATATTATGAGCGAAAATGTTACGTTATGAGGTACAGATTGATGATATCCAATCAGTTTATATTGAGCTTGCAATATTCGGTAAGTGATAGTAAATAATTATAGCTTGCTACGCTGCTGTTCTAATCACAGTAACTATATTTTATTGGTAGTTGGTAGCTTGGTGCTGTAGTGTGTCCGGCCAAAGAAAAGATCCCTCCGTCTCCTCCCGTGGATGCCGTAAAAGCCAACTAAGTAATTACACCAGGGAATGGTCAGAAGCATCCACCAGAGAACTCAACACCAAACTGCGATCACCAATCCGCCTGCCAAGTGTTGTAATTATGGAAAATCCCCCCATTGCAATCTATGGGGGAGGCCTCGTCTAACAGTGGTCGCCTGACGGCTAATTATGAATTGGTAAGTACTTACAACCGTTATGCACTTCTTTTTTGTTTATACAAAGACATAATTATCACTAGAAACGGGATATTTACCATGATTTTTGAGCTTTATTGATTCCCGATATTTCGGCACAGTTTCATGCGCCATGATCACGGGTAAACTGTGCAGAAATATCGTGAATCAATAAAGCTCAAAAATCATGGTAAATATCCCGTTTCTAGTGATAATTATGTTAATAACCATGATAGTTTCAAAAGTTATATACAAAGACAGTTTAGAATTCAAAGTAAAGCCTAAAATTAGCAAGACCTTGACAAAAATACATTCACCTACCTCAACACAATATCTACGTTGTCCTACATAGAAGTAGCCTTCACATTTTCACTATATTTATACTTAATATTACATAAAAAACAACCCTTCAACAGTTACTCTTTCTTTCAACAACCCTGAAAAAACATAACAGTAGGTACAATAGAGCATAACAAAGGCGTGACATAAAGTTGGACCGTGAGCGTGCCCTTGGCATGGTAGAATAATAACTAAGGAATAATGAAAACATGTAATAAATTGGAATGTGTGAGCTACTCATATATGACTCATGACCTACTGGAGTTGTGCTAGGTATCATTATATGTGCTTTGTCTCGAATTAACTGCAAAATGTTTTCAAAACTTACTGACTTCCAATAATGGTTTGTAGTTTTTCATCCAATTGGTTTCAGGTATGGGAAAAGTTCAAGAAACTTTCTAATACAAGGTAAATTAAATAAAAGTTACAATATTTAACTCAGATACATGGAGTTAACTTATTTAAGGTGGCTCAAGATAGTAGTTTTTGCGTGGAGGAGTAACCATCCACCCTGATTCTTCTAGGCTTGGTCGCGTTGGAACAGGGGTAATTTAAGTTCATATAAGACGATTCAAAATGATCCATGTGATTACAATGAATATAAATTATTTTGATTTGATTTCATTCCATCCATCCTCACAAACTTTTAACTACATTTATAATATTAGTAGGAATTTTGATCGAGAATTTTGAGGTCATCATCAGATGACACCTGACCTAGACTATGGACTCTAGAAGTCCACAACTGGACATGACCTCTCCCATAGAATGCAATGGGAGTATTTGCCATAATCACCACACCTGGCAGGCACTGGTGATCGCAGTGTGGTGTTAAGCACACAGGCAGATGCTGCCCATCCCCTGGTAATTCCTTAGTATGGTTCTTACAACATCCACTGGAGGAGGAGAGGTCTATTTTTAGGCCGGACACACAACGGTATCTATTAATTAAAAAATTAAAAATTTAAGTTATTTAGATTTAAGATATCAATATCTAAAGATCCAAAAGTCTGATTTTACTCTCTAAACCTCGTTGATTAAAACACTTGATAGAGACTTTAAAATTCAGAAAGACATTCAATGGTAAAAGTACAAGACAAGTTTCAACTGAATTCATTTAAATTCATCGCCAATAAAGGCTGCTTTACGAGTGTTCGAGTTTCAATGTTAAAAGTTTAACTTACTACAACTCAATTTATCTGACTTGACTTTCAAAGTTTTGTATTAAAAGCTGGCTAAAAGCTGCATGCATGTCGTCGTACCATGACATTGTAATGTATGGAACTCTACGAGACATGGCACACCGCTTGCGTGATGTGCACGACGACGTAGACGCAACGCGTGCAGTTACACATTGCAGCTGGGTACGCAACAGACCGGTTGCGTTGCGTGTGCAGCATGTATGCGTCGACGTATGCGTAACCCGGTGCGTCAGGGGTCTACGCGCGTGTCTACGCCGTAGAGACGTTACGTGCTACATACGCATTTGGTGTGCTGTAGCCTTTAATAGTATTTTCGTAGCAGTTTTAATAGTATTTTCGTATTTATAACACTACAATTCACACTAATTTGTAACATCCAGCATAAATTATTGACCCGGACTTGTTGGCCAATTTTCGTTGCATAAGTTTTGTCATGGCTACTGGTTTATTTAGGAGTGTGTTATTACTGGAAGAAAGCGTTAGCCGAGTTGGTCGTAGAAAGCAATGGTGGCGATGAGCTCACCACTTGTCACTTCTATATTCCTTCGACTGTGCAACCTACGGTGAAAAGAGCCCCTTTGAGGCTCTGCCTACCCCTTCGGGGAAAATGGCGTGTGTTTATGTATGTATTAATTATAATTATGGATTATTCAATTTTATTACGAACGACGCTGTAGAGGAGGGCCCTCCTCTCGATGGATGAATATAAACGTCGCAGGAAGTCAGTGGATGGAGGTGGCTCAAGACCGTTCATTATGGAATTCTTGGTCTAGAAGTAGATATCTACTGATGATAATGATGATGAAGTATTATTGTTTCTGTAAATAACTTTATACTAAGTGGCATGATTGTAGCAAGATTTACTTTGAATATCCGTTTCCTTTTTACCTACCAGTTTTATTCTAGGATACAATGAAGCAACAGGAAAGAAAAGCAATTAAAAATAATAAGATGCTTTTCATTTTCAAACACAAATTGAATGAAACCGTCTTTTCCAACAAAAACTTTTCAGTTTTGTTCAGGTTAGGGAATTTTGTATTTTTAATAATTTAACTTGTAAATTGCTTTATTTATACCTAACATACAGACGACCTATCTCTAATGTTTGGCTAAAAATAAAAACAGATTTTCAAAATTAAACAATCAAAATACGAAAGAAACATTTTATTCATAGTTTCACTAACGTGCATTCACAGTTAAGTTTTTCTGGTAGAAACCACTCCATAAACAATACATCATGAACAGCGTGGGTTATACAGTAAATAGCTTATATATAAGTTTATGACTGGATTATTCCGAAAACATAGACATTTAGGCCTACAACTAACCAATACTTAGCTTTTGACAAACATAGGTTCTTCAGAAAAACTGTCTCGAAAAAAAACATAATGGAGACTGCTTCAATCTTTAAAACAATTTTTTATCTAATAAACATTATTTTATGTAAATTTTATTCTTGATTCTAAAACATCAAAGAAGGATCAAATCAAAGACTACTTTAGACATCGAAAACGCAAAATTATTCTATCCAACGCCAGTATAGTTGACACCAAAAGTATCTGAGCAGCTCAGGTATCCAAAGTTACCCACACACAATGTTATCATAATCATCCCTATACTCTATAGCGTGTTCAGATACCTAACGCGTCAAACCCTGAGTAATAACTTCTATACACCAAAAATAAAATTGATAGTATTGCAATAACTTTGATAGAATGAGCTACCGTAAAGATTTGTGTTTTAAAATTATAAATTTACTATTGATGATAATTTACTTTCTGTAATTTGAATCCAAGCTCTAAAAATACTTATTTGATTTAATAACAGACACTGATCTTAGTTATTACTCTAATCAACTTTCAGAATAATCGATTTTGTCCCTACACTTAAAGATAAACATGACTAGATTATCCGTAATACTTATATGAAGAGTGCTTTGGTGGCGTGGCCGTTAAACTCATTGTTTTTGAGAGAGGTAAAGTTGTGATTATATAGAACAAACAATGTAGACTAAAGATTTATCCTTAGATTGTATGAAACACATAACCTAATGAAAGTTTTGTTTCGGATAAGATAAGTTTATTCAAAAACAAACACAAGTTGAGCTATAACATCAAACAAAGTGAAACTTACAAAAATAAAAATACTTATATATTTATAACATGCAATGATGAGGTACAGATTTTACGAAGGGTCCCAAACTAGGCTAAGCCTATATCTTGATGATATAAATATAAATAAAATAGATAAATAGAGATATTATATTTACTATTTAAGTGAATTTCAAAATTTACCTAAACATATTTCCTAACATTGGGTGCATTCATTAGTTCTTACAACGTCCATACAATGTAATTAAGAGATTAGAAATAAATAGAATTAAATATCGTTATTTTCGCAAAGACCACTATTTTACAATAAAACTTGCCAGTTGTTTAACGTAAAAGTTGTTGTCAGTTGTTTAAGTACGGAGTTTTCTTAATCCATGAGAAAGTACACATATTTTTTAATGTCCGAAAAATTACTAAAAATATTACATGCCGCAGATAATAAAATTTTCGCATAAGTGACGCAATACGTTGTCTGTAAGGCCTCATAATATCTATTTAGAAGGCCGTGGACTTAGGCAATTATACCAATTTAAATTTACGCATTAATTATATTAATATTACAGAAATTATATAACGCCACCTAATAATAGTTTTGAATGAAATTACACTACAGATTATATACAATGGTTCCTAAATAGGTAATTTATAATAAAATATGTAAACTGTTACGGTAACTTACGATAATATTTATTTAAAACATTGGTCTGTCTGTCCGTTAAAAAATGTGATCAATAATAGAAAATACACACAACTTATGATTTTTATTAATTGAAAACTATTGAACTACTTTTACACATATGTTTTTACACTATTTAATTAATGTTATATGAACATTTTAGTCGAGATAAGTTTCCATAAAGAAAGTAAAATTGTGTAACTATTGCGATATTACACATCTAATTAATTCAATCAAAATGCATTAATGTCTTTGGAAAGATTATAAATGAAAATAAATAACAAATTAAATAATTATACTTACGTAAACTGTTTTTATAAACTTAAGTGACTAGATGAAAATGCAACTCTTACTCTAAGCGATATGTGCTTTACAATTCAAGCGTAGCAATATGAACCTTATTTTATACTTATTAAACTAATATGCTTAATCACAACACTGCAAAATTTAAAAGTTTGTAGTATATTATATTAGTACAGCATATTAGTGACTACTTTTTGTTAAGATAAGTGGTTTCAATATACATTGTTTTTTTTTGGTAGTATTAATTTAAAACATAACAAAACAAAATAAGAGTAGTGGATGCATAGTTATACATATATTAATTGTTCACAGGCTGAACTAAGCTGAGAATTAAGAACAGATAGTAAAAAAAGATAAAAAAAAACTCATCTGAAACATTATACCTAAATATTTATTAATAGGTATTGAGTGATGCCAGTAAGCACATGTGGAACGCTTCACATTATCTACTTTAGAACATACGCTTTTATCAGTTTATATTAATTTTATTTACAAGGCTTAGCTCTAAATATAATTATAATCTAATGCTAGAAATGAATCGGACAATGAAGTTGCTTTTATTTTTAAAAATGTACATTCATAAATTTAAAATATAATAGAATATTGCAACAGTTTAGGTAAATAAAGTTATCCAATTAACAATTACTGTACATTAAAACATATAAATCCGAAAATAAAATTAACAAAATCAATTAAAGCTAATTATTCTTTTCAAGTTTCTGCTTACCAATAAATCATCCAGACACTCCTAGATATTTTGACTAGATATTACGTAATTTATTCTCTCTCAGACAGATTTACAAATATGAATGATTATATCGAGGGCATCAAACCATAGGGGCGTATCCACAAAATGGCATTTTTTTTTTATTTTACCTATGAATTTGAGAACTTCTGATCCATAATCTGGCAAAACACTAATATTTTTAGGTGTTTTAGTTTTTTTTATATTGACCAAAACATTATAGGCGTATAACTACAAATAAATAAATACGTCGTGCCATACAGGCGTATCGTCGGCGTTTGTCAACATATGAGTTAAATTATCGGGCCATACAGGCGTACAGTAACGTAACCGCTTGCATGATTTTACGCCTTTATGGTCGGACATATTCTTTACTAGCATTTGCTTGCGGCTCCGCCCGTATGGAAATATGCATTAAAGCTAAATATACTATTCTGATGTATAAGCTATAATACTGTAAAGTTTCATCAAAATCCGTTCAGTAGTTTTTGTGTGACAAACATCCATCCACCCATCCTCACAAACTTTAACATTGATGATGTAACTAGGTATACCTAGAATAGACTAGCCTAGAAAAGACCCCTCCCTCTCTTCCCGTGGATGTAGTACACCAGGGCATGACATCCACCTGAGTACTCAATACCAATACTGCAATCATCAATCCAACTGCCACGCCTGGTGATTATGGCAATGATGTCTCTGTGATCAACAGGGTCAAAACCGCCAGTGACCACCGCATGGTAAGAGGCTCATTGAATCTCAATGTTAAGTTAGAAAAGTCCCGTCTGATGAAATCTACTCTCCGCCCAGTTCATTAGTCCTGTTCAAATTCAAACCCTGAGAACTTTGAGTTGGAACTCCAAAATTGCTTCCAATACCTGGCTAAATGCGATATAGTGGACGAGCTGAACAACGGGCTCTAGAATAGTTAAGTTTTTGATATGAGTTCTTATTGTTTACGAAAAAAAAACGTATTCTTAAGCTTTTTATCTAGTGATGAATTCACTAACCCAATTTATAAGTTATAGTAACCAAAAGTTCCAAAAATAAAAATGTGTTAGAAGACTAAGTTAGTCTGAAATTAGATTTCAATTTTACAAAGGTTAAAAAATAGTCATCTTTGTTTATGTTTTTAACGAGTGGAGTAATTCAAATTCTGTACTGAATTTGAAATCATAAATTCAGTACAGAATTTGAATTACTTGGGTTAGTGAATTCATCAACAAAACCTAACTAAACTATGAAGGGAATTTTTATATCATTATTTTATACACAAAACCAAGGTATCAGAGCGTGTGCTCACAACAGTGCTACTGAAAGCGGGTAGAGAACTGATACTAAAAGTCTTTCAGACGCTATTTAATCCCGTTATGGTACTCTTAGTTCATGATACCCACGACACAGAGAATCCTAGTGTGGAATTAGGGCAATGTATGTGACTGTTGGGTGTTATGTTTATATTATTTTCATCTATCTACTGTTATGTATCTATCTACTGCTATCCTCGAGAGCATAACGCCGAAGGCGTGGAACAGTAGTAGTGGTACTGTTTTTCAAAAAAGTTGATGACACCCTATTTAAAATTGATTTACCCTTTGAGCTGCCTGAGCCACGTCTATTAGTTGTTTTTAAGAGTAGTTACGAATCGTCTCCTCACGCGTAGGTTAGACGGCAAAAAGTAAATATCGACCTCTCGCGCCATTTCATTATAACATCTGCATGATCGAATTAAATATGAATTCTGCCTGTATATAGAGCAAACTCTTGGAATGTGAAGAAGGTTAGGACTTCTTACTGATAGTGTAGGAGTCGAACTCAATTGGCCGAGAAGTTCAGGACAGTCGATCGGCTGCTTGCAATATCGAGAAGATAGGATAAGTCAGCGGCACGCCTACTCTCTTTATGTGGGAGGATATGGAATTTTCTGCAACGCGCGGAATAGTTAGACGTAAACTTCTTTAATCTGAACTGTAAATATCTAAGAAAACGCTTCTGTATCTCTTTATAGTCTTTATCTGCTCAAATTCCGACGACATCATAATCATAAACCCTAAAACTTTAGAATGCCGAATACATCACCTAACTTCGATATGCCGATGTCATAGTCGGCACAATGCTCAGTGACCTCAACCGTGACCGTCTCCCAACAGATGAAGGCAAGACGAACATCATGTCCAATGCCCATATCGCACCTATACTAGTACACGTTGGGAACGATACTGTCGAAGTTGTTGACCACTGTGTCTATTTGGGTCAGACGATTCGGCTAGGAAGGTCGAACTTCGACAAAGAGGTCAACCGATGAATTGAAGTTGGCCAGAGCAGTGTTCGGAAAACTACGCCATATTTTCTCGTCACAAATACCGCAGAGCCTCAAGACGAAAGTCTATATAGATCAGTGTGTGTTGCCAGTGATGGCTTACGGCACTAAGACGTGGTCGCTAACTATTGGCCGTATTAGCTCAAATTCACGCACTGGCTCATGGAGAGGGCTATTACTAGGGCTTCCACTAGGTGATAGAATCCGAAATGAGGAAATTCGTAGAAGAACTAAGATCACCGACATAGTTTCCAGAATTAGCAAGAATAGGTGGCAATGGCAGGTCATATAGCTCACAGAAATTACAACAGTTGTGGATGTGCAACGGTAGAGGATGGCCTTCCACTCGATCGACTAAAGACATAATAAACGTTGCAACCTCGCAGGAAGTCGATAGGTGGAGGTGGCTCAAGACCATTCGTCGTGATGCCTATGCACTCCCCCTAGAACCCCATCCATCCATCATCAGCTTGTAGAAGTCCACTAGGTGCTGGACCTATGCCTAGCAATGGACAGTGGACAGGCTGATGATAGTGATTAATATTTTTGAATTTTTATTACATTTTAAGACAGACAAATTGTAAATGTGTTAGTTGTTTTTAATTGTACCTAAATGTGTTTGTAAGATTTTTTTAAGGATTTTAGGAATAATTTCCAGATTTTTATCAAAAATTAGTAATACAGAATAAGTACTTAGTATTGTACTGGAGGAAGAAGCTGGTATCAGTAGATACTGTTTCATTAGATAGGTCTGGATATTATACGCCTCTACGGAATTTTTACACAAAGTCAACTATTTTATCAAACCATATGGGCGTATAATTTGATTTTTCTGAGATGAAGGGTTCCCTGTTAAAACTATTATGTTTTTTATTATATTATGGGCATCTCCATTCAGATTATTTGTAAAAAAACACATTAAAAAAATATGTTTTATCATACGCCTCAAATTATATGGTGAAGGGGAACACAAAATTAACTGAAAATTTTCAAACCATATGGGCGTATGAACGAAAACTACTAGAAGGAGTTGGGCTACACAATTTTAAGTGCTATGATTAATTGAGGCTTAAAATAAGATAGTTTTCCTGAAAATTTCAGTTAGATCTGACATCTCTGAAAAAAGTTAGACAGTTTTTTGTTCCTCCTGAACAGTAGCCCAAAGTCGATACGCCCATATGGTTTGATGCCCTCGATATGTCTTAATAATTAAATATCCTAAAAAAATTATGTCATGTCTACAAGCATACAACCACGACAAGGTCTTATACATAATGTATATCTACAGCAATTCGCTTTATAACTATGTAAGTCGTAATTATCCCGGATTCATTATGTACATTTCCTTATAAACAAGATAGTAAAGCTTCACATAGATCACTATTTAGTATTTAGTCATGTACAAATTCGATAGTATTAAAAATTACATCTAAAAGGTTATATAAGAACTTTGGTATCGTTATTAATATTGCCTTGGAGAGATTCACGATAACTCCTTTACATTAACCTATTACATCTTTCACGACATAAAGATTCAAAATTACGATATCCGCATTTACAAAGATAACTTCGAAATATTGCCAACAAAAATGTGTTTAAATGTTAAATTATATAAACGTAAGACGGAATATTTTTAAACATCAAATATTTTAATAAACGAAGTTTTCGAATAAACATTTTGTTAAGCCTTTTAAATAAGATAAGTATTTACATTTACAGTGTTAGCAATATTGATTATTGAAACTCTATATTAGTAATATTAAAACAACTAAGTGGGCTCTTGACTATATCCAGGTTTTATTTGACCTATTGCGTACTCCTTTAATGCATCTTCTATGTGTTTTACCTGTTGATAAATTAATTTAATTTTAGAAAACATTTTAAACATGGCTATTATTGTAATAATATTTACACAGTAGTAATAAATAAGTCAATAATTATAAGTAAGTAAGTGCTGTGCTGTGTCCGGCTTAAGAAAAGACCTCCGTCTCATCCCGTAGTTGTCGTAAAAGCCGGCTATAGGGATGGCCAGCAGCATCCACCTGAGTAATCAACATTAATAATGCGATCACCAATCCACCTGCTGAGTTGATTATGGCAAATCCACCAATTGTATTCTACAGGGACGCCTCGTCCAACAGTGGACTATTAAAGGCTGCTGATGTGTGATATGTTATAAATAAGTGTTATAAGGTCGTATTAGCCTTATATACAAGCTCAAAGTAGCTCAGCAGGCTATAGAGAAAGCTATGTCCTGAGTTTGACTACGTAATAAAATCTTTTGTATAGCCTAGTCTAGTGTCTATGCCTAGGACTTCTACTGGCTGAAAAGAGATAGATAAAAACCACAAACCACCAAAACTGACCAACTGAGACAGGCGAACGCCCTACTTACTTTTTTTTATAAACCCATGTCAACGAAAAACATTATCCATTACTTTCATTCATTGAAACAACTCATTTTAATATGGACTTTAAGTAACAGAGAATAGGAATGTAATTTGAAAATGTGATAATGCCTTACCTGTGTAGCCGCGGGGTCTGCCCCTGGATGGGAGTACTTGTAGAGGAAATAACATGTTCCCGGAATGTCTTTTGGGAACGAATTTGGGAGACAAGAGCGGTCTCTAGGCTCCATCTCGAAGCCGGGGAATTTTATTAGCCACCTGCAAAAAAGTTTTTGTTACTTCAGAATGAGTTAGGCGCTATCTGAGCTGCGCAACTCCGCTGATCACAAAACAGCTGGACCAATGTGAAAACTATTCCCTTTTTAGTCAGGGGCAGGGATTAAAATAACTGCTTAATCTAGTTCTTTTATTTATGGCTCTTTTGTATAGCTATCTCTTTTGTATAGCACTTATAAGTCTACAGTTTGTAGTTATGACGTTTTGAGTGAGAAACATGCTTTTGATTCTGGGTTTTCATAAAAGCTACAAACGCTATACGGTCTAAACGCCTTAAGGGAAGGTTACCGGTACGCGGTTACGCCTTATTTTGACTATTACTTCATCAAACTCCATGAAATTATGCACACATGATCAGTAAATTAAAACAAGAACCAGTGTTCGTAAGTTTTTAAAAAAATAGTTTTTTTAAATTTGTGATTTGGTAACCATATAATTTTTTTAGAAGCTAATGAACTATAAATCTAGATATTAGTGTACTGATTACGTGTACAAAGTTTCATGGAGTTTGAAGAAACTATAGCCAAATTAAAAGCAACCTTCGTTCGCGTGCAAAAGGACGTGACCGCCCAAAAATGAAGAAAAAAAAATGAAGATAAAAAGAATGTGATGAAGGGGTGGCATTCTCTTAAGGTTTTTTTGAGGGCGTAGTACACCAGCTACATCTGAGATCGACTGTACTTGGATACTTTTGTTAGAGTTCGTGATTCATTGTTTTCACGGTAGGTGCTGAAAGTTTTGTGGATTTATCTAAGCCGGGTGAAAAAGGGTACTCAGGGCTTTTAGGATGTCTATCGGATTTTGCTGAGTTCAGTTATTTTTAAGATTATTATAGTTTAAGCTGCTTTGTTTATTTTATTGTTAAAATCCTAATCCTAATACTATTACTTTTCAACGCCCAAACGGCTGAACGGAATTAAGTGAAATTTGGAATAAATTATACTCTGGATTAACACAGACTACTTTTCATCATATTTTAAGTGGGTAAAACCGCGGGGCATAACTAGTTTACTATACAACTTTACATTTTAATGACAATTCTTAGTCTTGATGTAAGATTTAAGTTTTGATCTAAATACCGATAATTTTTAAAATAGTTATTTGGCAAACCTTCACCACAATTATTCAAAATTAGTTTTTAGGGTACTTCAAGCTGATCACTATTAAAAGTAACAAAAGAATCAAAATATCAAAAAGCTTTAAAACTGTGCAAAGTTTCTGATATATAAGATTTCAATTCACATTGTCATACATCGCAAAAAACACTATCTATAAACTAGGTACTAAACCTAATTCTGCTTAGTAGTAACATTTTCCCAGAAGCTGTTCAAAAATGTATGTCGAGTAATGCTATAAAGAACACCCCTTTCAACCCTTACACTAATGGATCGTAAGTATCATAACACAAAGTGTCCACGAATTTTGAAGCTATTTTTGTTACTGAAACTCTTATCTTATTTTTGTAGGTCTAAAACTCAAAATAGAATAGTTATAAATAAAAAATCGTGATAGGTGGTCATGATGGTCAAGTGGAAACGACCCTGCCTTTCAATAACGTTATAGTCGTGAGTAAAAATCCAGCAGCGGTGTGCAGATAAGTTTTATACGCACTAACCACGTCAAAATGGGACGAAGGAAAACCTCGTATTATATTCTAAGATTCATCCTAACATATCTTCTGGATTTAGATCAGATTATATCTCCAAAACCCTAGAACAGACCCGTAGATGCAGTAAAAGTCTTACTAAGGGATTACACCAGGGGATGGGCAGCAACATCTACCTGAGTACTTAACACCAAACTGCGATCACCAACCCGCCTGCCAAGCGTGATGATTATGGCAAATCCTCCATTGTATTCAATGGGGGAGGCTTCGTTCAGCAGTGGACGCAAACAGGCTTGTGATGATGATGATGATATCTTCAAACACAAGACCGTTGGTCGTGGCATTCCATGGAAGAGGTCTATGTTCAGCAGTGAAAGAAAAGAAATAAAACGTTTATTTGGCTCAAAAACTACACACAATGCCGATACCAGACATCAAAAAAACGAAAGTTACATAAAATTAAAACAAACTAAAAACTACATGGACTCATAGGCTGATAATAATGATGATATCTTCAATAAAAACTCAGAGGTTTACACGATGAAATTGGGTGCTTAAAAGTTACGGCACTTCCGAGCAGCCAGGGAAAAACTCAACCCTGACTGCGTCTCGCTTGTGGCTACCTTTTATCACTCTCTTAGCGAACATGGGCAACTCATTTCCAATTCTATGCGAAGGTATGGGTTCGAAACACACTGGGTCGAAAACTTTTGGTTGTATTTAAATACCGCCGTGGTGCGTCCGACCTAAGAATAATCTGAGGGTGCTATTTTATCGAGATAGAGGCGTTTCCTTCCATAAATGTCGTAATAGCTAACTAAGGGACAACCAAGGCAAGGTAATAATGAGGGTTGGGGGGCACCAGAGTACTCAACACCAATACTATGAAAAAAATAAAAATGAAATGAAATACGTTTATTCAACAACACAAACCAAGTACACAGAACAGACAGATAGAAGAAAGGAATAGTAAAGGCGTAATACCTACCTACATTTAAACAATATTATACAAAAGTGCCAACTAGTCCGCTCTGTGCGATGTGGCGCGGAGCCGAACACCAATCTACCTGTCAAGCGTCGTGATTATGACAAATCTCCTCATTGCATTATCCATTAGGTCTCATCCAGCTGTGGACTTCTAGTGTCCACAGTCTACAGTGGTCAGTGGTCATGATGATATAAAAAAAATCTTACTCATAAGTGGTAGGGCTGACGTTGATCTTCAGGGGTTCCGAGCCGGATTCAAACTTGTTGGCAAGAGTGCAATTGTGGCCGAAGAGACAATACTTCAGCATAGTTTTACCGACGACCCCAGCCAGGACAGTTCCAGTGTGGAGGCCTATGCGCATCTGTGTACCAATCACGAAGCTAATAATTATATTCCTGTTAAAGAATAGCAAGAAGTGCAGGACAAACGAAATTACCCTTGACCACTAATAGGTTATTTACCCCGTTAAGTTAATTGATGGCTGTCACTTATTACTCTTTGACTATAAAGTCTATTTGCTTTTAAAATGTATTAAGTTTGATAGATTATTAAAATCATTTAATTTGCTTCTAATGAGGGCTTTACTAAGTTTTTCCCAAATACCCCTTAAAATTAGCTATGGTTTACCATTACAAACCTTGATGGGATTCCCCTCATGCGTCAAGTGCTGTGCACAGGTTTCCACCATACGCAGCGCCATCCATGCTATCTGAGGTGCATGCGTGTCTATCTTGCGATGAAGACCACTGGCTACACAGTATGCATCTCCTATCGTTTCAACCTAGGACAAAAGTCTATCATTGAGTATGTAATATTATTTATGATTACAGCTATGTTCTCTCATAATGACTAAAACTTGGTATGATGGATGGGTTTGTCAAAAAGTTTCTAATATTATTCGGATCGATGTTCTGTTTATTTCGTAAAATTCAACAGGTTGTCCCCAAATATGTACGTTATCCCGAAAAACAATCATTCAGCACATAATACGGAACACAAATGACTATTGCAGGCAATTTTTAGAAGAATTAAATTAGGAAAAATCCTGTTTTAGATTTTGAAGTCAAACTTGCTGTGAGGTGGTCATTATTACATGAGTGATAATGTAGATACAGACAGAATCCATAAAATAGCTCATCCACAAGGAAGGAATGGAAAATCTTAAGTTGTTTATGCGCCTAATCAAAGCTCGGTTATCCAAATTGATATAAACGCACGTTTTATTGGCAGATTTGTTACTTCTAAGTGTGGTTAGACTGAATCACATAATATTAATATTATGGATTCATCGAACAAACAATGTTAAAGTTTACATAATTTTCTAACTAGATGGCGACACTAAGTAAAAAAGAATATCGTAGTGTGTTTAGAAAGTTAAAGACGTTCTTTAAATGATTAAACTAGGTATTTTGTGAGCGATCGTGTTTTCATACCATCCTCGCAAAAACATTGTCTTACCTTATAAACATCTAGTTCTTCACAGAAGATATCAAACACGCTATACAGGTCCTCGAGCATATCTATCACCATCATAGGCGTGGCGGTAGCACAGATCGACGTGAAGCCTACGATATCACTGAACAGCATCGTGACGTCATCGTGGCTTTTTGCTTCTATCTTTTCGCCTGTAGGACAAATAGTCTCATTTAGAAAATTATTAAGACAAGGGGGCGCTGCCGTGTCTATGGATCTAGTGAAAGCATATCTTACTATATTCCTAGTAATATATTGACAAGGAACGATTAATTTTTATTTCAAATTGTTCTTATGGGCAGGCATTGCTTCGGCAATACCCCGGGTGTAGGCAGATGACAAAAGGCGACGGTAACCGCTTACCAATAAGGTGGGCCATCAGCCTGTTTGTCAAGCCATAACATCAAAGTAAAAATTGTTTATTTAGAACAGAAAGAGAAGAAGAGAAGAAGAAGATTCAGAAGACAAAAAAAACTCGCATAGTCCGCTATTCAAATCAAATTAAATTAAAGCCGTAAATTATTTAATTATAGAATTCTGTTTTTTATCAACACAAAATGAGATTTTGCAAGTCGATTCTTCATTCGTTCGTATTTTCATTAGTTCTTTGATTGACCTCCGTTAGTTTAGTGATCAGGTAGAGGCATGATTTTTTTTATACTACTTGGCAAGCAAACAAGCATAAGGCCCACCTGATGGAAATCAGTTACCGTAGCCTATGGATGCCTGCAACACCAGAGGCATCACACGCGTGTTGCAGACTCTGAGACATAAAGATGAAAAGTCTCCTGTAATTTCACCGGCACCTTCAAACCGAAAAACAGCCATGCGAGCACTACAGCTTGACGGCAGAAATAGGTACGGTGGTAGTACTTCCCGGGACCAACTCTTTCACAAGAAGTTCAACTACTAACAAAATAGTGGGCCTGAAAAGGGCCTTGTGGTCGATGGTAACAGACCAAGTGTGGTCAAAGGAAAGATCAGTGCGCAAAGTCTCCTTTCATTCACAATGGTAATTCCTAAAGGCATGACGTTCACTTCGTAGAAATGTAATTTATTTTAAGCTTACGTAACACAAACCTTAGTTATTCAAAAACTTCGTAGCCTCGTGGATACCACAGCCTAATTGTTACAGGTGTGCCTTTTATAATTCCATAAAGTTTATTGCACACTGGGCGGGTAAATAATTGCCTGTATAATGACTGGATCTCATTAATCAATTAAATCCTCCATTACGAGCGTTACGCCTGCTTTCGTGATTGATATACCAAGTACTAACATAGCAATAAAGAATAGGGATGGCTTGGTTAGTTGAAAAAATATTTTCAAAATTAAATTTCTCAATAGGACCCAATAACCATGGAGAAGAGCACTCTGTTACATTAAAAAGCGCGCTGTTACATTAAACCGTAGGGCCCGATGTGACCCATCGATGGCAATTACATTTAACTATTATGTTTAAGGTTCCGTAACTAAATGACCAAAACTGAACCTTCGTTGTTTCACTAGGTTTGTCCGTCTGTCTGGATAAAACAAATATTTATTTCACATCAGCAGTCTATTGGACCCCTGTGTGTCCCACTGATGGGCGAGTTATTTATTTCCTTCAGAATGCCATGGGTGAGGGGGATTTGTCATAATCAACACGCTTGGCACGCGGATTAGTGATTGTAGTTTTGGTGTTGAGTACTCAGGTGGATGCTGCTATCCGTCTCTTGGTGTAATCTTTTAGTCAGCTTTTATAACATCCACGCGAGGAGACGGAAAGGTCTATTCTTAGGCGGGACACACCACTGCAAAATATTTATTTATAAATCATTTTCTTTGTGACATGCTGGGCGGGTTTGCTCAACCAATACAGTTGGTACTATACCTATATATATATATAGTTGGTATACAATGCGCACAGCTCTGGTATAGAATACAGTGCGTGTAATGACTTGGCATTCACTCATTAATCAATTTAATTCTCCTTGACGCACGCTTCCGTGATTGTAGAGTAGGCGGAGATAATGGGGTAAGGTGGGGTCTTTGTTGTTAAATGTAGAGAAATAGCTTCTTTTTTTAAAAGACCTTGCTTTTCTTGATGAGAGGTTGTTATTGAGGTGACGTTACTGCTTGGTGTCAGCTGAAAATCAGCGCAGAGTAGGTAGAATAATACTTACTAAGCATTATGCTGAGCTTAATGCCATTTTGGTGCGATTTTTCGGACGGTTGGATTGGGACAGAGTCTGTGCCTGGGGTTTTAACATCTTTTAAGGTTAATTAATTTGTATGTCCTACCTATTCTACTTTTGTTCTGTTTGCTTGATAGTTTTTTGTTTTTGTGTCAAATAAATTTATGTTCTTTCTTTTATTTCTTTTTTAATTAATGTTTTATATGACTTAGTTATTTTATTTTTCATAAGATTCTATATCCATATTGTTCGATTAAGCAAGGTACCCTTTTTAAAAATACCAAGGAAACTGGTTATAAGTAGAGATTTTTCCTGCTAATATAATAGCATTTTTTCTTTTCTGTTATTAATTAAATACCACGCAGAACTAACTATCAATGTACCAACTACCGTTGGTTCAGAAACCTCATCAATTATAAGTTTCAATTATGCAATTATGACGACCCAAACACTGCCATCTGTGTTACCCCCAAGTTACACCAGTTGCGGTTCTGCGATTAAAGTTAGTAATTAATGTCTGTGGGTGCAGCTGAATAATACAACGGTACCTATAGCTAACTATATGACTGGGGTAACTATGCGGCTTTATAGCTGGCTGGCTATACGGCTGTTTATCCGACCGTGGTGTGTACAACCGCAACAACAATAAAATATTGAAAACAACAAACGTAATAGTATCAGCCAGTCATGTTAAGGTCAGCGAAAACGCTTGAAAAATATTATTTTTAAAAGCCTTTTTTATCTTATTGTATCTTTAATTTTTAAATCAACATTTTTAGATCTATAGAAAGAACACTTAAGGTTGAAACGCAAATTTTTTTCTGGTTCATTGTAAAAAAATCGAGTACACTGCGTACCTTAATTATAACCGATTATATCTAAAGTAAACCGGTCAAGTGAGAGTCAGACTAGTGTTGAAAGGGTTCCGTGATATTAAGCTACCATAGTAACCACTAGCCTACTAATTAAAGTTATGGAGGGTTCCCAACGAGTAACACTGTTATTAGTCAACCAACACATTTGACACAATATATTCAAATTGGATATTTTCTATTTTCTATTTTTGTTTTGTGAACGACATAGGATTTTTATTTGTTTTTTCTGTAAACTATAAGTAAGGCCCCATATTCCCATTTTTTATTAAAACTTTAGCTCTGTTGTTGCGGATAAATAAATAAAATAATAATAAAGTAGGTGGGAGGAATAGTAAATTTTTGCATATTTTCTTTAATATTTTTAAACTAAGCGTTTTAAAGTTATAAAAAATATTTAACAAATTCTTTAATTTGATATGTCACATGCTACATTTGACAAAAGTTATTTATTATTTTCTAGTCTGCTCTCCAAAATAAATTAATCTCCGAAATTAAAATACGTTTATTTACACTATACGTCCGTGATTGAGTCACACTTTGTAGATGTACCAAATTTAAACTGTTTTGGTCCAGAAGTTTCAAAGAATAGACTTTGGCAAATAGATAGATAGACAGACAAACAGACAGACAGGCACCTGAGTGATCCTATAATGTTTCCGTTAGTATCTTTTAAATTATGGAACCCTAAAAATCATGAAGATTTGATTCTAAGTTTTATATTAATAAGAATCGATTGCAGTTAGAGACTCACGTCCAATTTTGAAATTAGTTTCGTCAATTTCAACAATTTTAATCAATACGAAGTTACTGGCCAAGTTGATTAAAAAAATACAAAAACCGACTTCTTTCAAAAAGCGCTGAATCAATTTCGGTAAAATTTATATGGAACCACCTCTGAATATACGTCAAACAAAAAAGAACCATCAAAATCAAATCATAATGAGGGTTTTTCACGGGCGTTTCAAATCATGCTTTCAGCGTTGAAAATAGATGGCGCTGCTTTGTTACGTAGCTGTCAAGTGTCAAAATAAAGTTAAATGTGTCAACATCAACAACGTGGATATATTTTCGTGTCGTGGTATTTATTTTTGTTTACTCATAAAAACAAGATAAAAACACCACGAAATCACTAGCGCACTCTCTAGAAGCAGACACAAACAGAATATCAAGACTAATAGCCACAGATTAGTTAGATAATAGCATAGTACGCGTACACCACAGATAATACATTTGACAATCTTATCAGCTACAGTTGAGTCAGCGCCATCTATCGAACCAAATTGAACTACTTTTTTTTATCGAAGTTGAAAAGCCCTCATTGGCGGAGTAATCGTGTAACAAACATACAAAAAAACATACAGTCGAATAAAATTGAGAACATCCTCCGAAGTCCGTTAAAAACAACATAATTTATGTAGAATTTTTTAATAAGACAAGTTTCAAACTCTCCAATTCTTGTTTTCAACTAACAAAATATTATATAGGTTAACAATGTTATGACTTTGTGAACAAGTACAAGCAGCTCTTATAATCATGTTGAACAACTCTTGGGGTAAAGTTAGACGAACATCATCGAACCAACTGTTACCAAAAAGGAATTCCTTATAAATACTGTTTTAGAAGTTTTTTAGGTTTTTAGAAGTTTTTAATTTAAACTTCCAATAAAACTGAAAGCTAGCTGGTCCAAATAAAAGAAAACTGGTCAAGTTGCGAGGTGAACTCGCATGGTTCCGTACAAGAAGGCTACACTACCACTAGACTTAATAGTCCTCGCTGAAATTAAGCAACACAATATTAAAATTTGTTTTTTTTTTGGTAATTGTATGTTCTTCCTATTTTATTTCTGTTCTGTACGCTTGTTACTGTTTTGTTTTCGTGTCAAATAAATTTATTTTCTTTCTTTCATTCTTTCTTTACACATCTTACATATATGCATTTTCTCTACACTAATATTTTCCGTCTAAACATTCAAGAATTTCGTTTAGTTTTTCCTGTAAACTATGAGTAAAGAGTTAAAGACGTATTTTTAGGGTTCCGTACCATAAAAAGTATCAACAGAACCATTATAGGATCACTCTCGTGTCTGTCTGTCACAGCTTATCTTTTCCAAATGTACTGGACCAAAAAAGTTAATTGCATCATGTTACATCTTAAATGAAAGGGTTTATTTTGAGAAAATTTTAAATTTGAGTAGTTGTACGGCCTAAGTAAACTCATTCAAGGGCAAAGTTATAACTTACCCAACCAAAGCCTCTTCGCGATGTGGGGCGGGAATATTAGATGGAGGAGACTAACATTCTTCTCCCTTTCCTTATCCACCGCTTTACTGGCTTCTTCTATCGAGTTCTTCAGTTTATCCATGCGTCTTCTTAGTCCATCCTGATACAAAGAAAAACATTTAATATTTTTTTTTTAAACATTTATAATCTCTCGTGTCGCTACTTTTTGGGTTAAGAAACAGTGTGATCCTTGATATAGTGGTCCTTATAAAAGAAAATCGCAATAAAATCCTATTTTCATCTTACTATTATCAAGTTATTTCACTTAACCAATGGAAGCTTGCGAGTCTTGAAAAGTAGTTTTCAAAACATTCATCCACTTGTTGAACGAAAATCGGAGAATCGAGTGGTGACCGATAGAGTCTTGAAACAGAGTTTGAAGAGATTTGTCTTATGAAAGTGTATCCTACCTATAAAATTGATTCCATCTGAATAGTTTAATCGATATTTGTTACTATCAATGTTTCGTTACTAGTAATTATGAACTCGAAAATTATAGGCGAAGACAGGCTAATCTCCCATTTAGATCTAGTTACAGGGTCAGTTGAAAGATACGCAAACTGGTTTAGGTGTGAGGTCCTATCGAATAGTATGACAACGACAAAAAAAAAGACTGAAATTACGGGTAGTACAAGGTAATGCAGGACCGGCCGAGACGCGGCTTGACCAACAACAATAAAATAGAGTAATTGTTGTTGGTATCTGAACTGAACGCTCGTTAAAATAATAGTTATTTGAATGCATTGCTTGTTCCGTTTTGAAGGGTTTAGGGTTAGTGAAATTACAGGTATCTTTATGCCTCAGGGGGCGGGTGCAGTGCAGTGCCACGGATGCTGCGTCCTATAGGCGGACGTGGCTTGTGTGGTAATTCATTGTTAAAGGGAGAGCTTACAGTTTAACAGCAGCCTTATGTGTGTTCCATCGCTTAACCAAATAAAAATTACTTACAGCTGATTTTCAAAATTATTATAAAACAGTTTTCCACCTCAAACTGATCATCATCATCATCATCATCATCAGCAGTTTTTAGACGTTCACTGCTGGGATAGGCCTCCACTATAAAATACAATGGAGTAATTGCCATAATCACCACGCTTTGCAGGCGGATTGGTGATGGCAGTATTGGTGTTGAGTACTCAGGTGGATGCTGCTGCCTATTCGCTGGTGTAGTCCTACGATATCTATGGGAGGAGATGGAGGGGTCTGTTCTTTAGGCTGGACACATCACGGGTAACACCGATGGGATTACAAATAGTCAAAAATACAGCCCTTAATTACCTGAGCTCTAGCCTGTTCGCCAACCAGAATGACATCTCTCGTCGCATCATGGAGAGGTATATCAGAGATGAAAAGTCCTCTGCCGGTAAGACCTTCCAATCCATCCAGGAACGGTGACCCCACGAAGAGTAGGGAGTCTGATTCTGGACAGTGTACCATTTGACCTTTTAACTCCAGACCCTGAGAAAGAAAAAAGTTTGTCAAACTCTATCAAAACCTTCATTAGAAGTTTTGGACTGTTTTTATTGGATTAAGAGGTTTATCATCTGTTAATTTTGTCATAAGAAATAATTTGGGTAAATTTATAGGTAATCAGTCAACTAAATTTCAATTTTTTTATGTTAAATAATCAGCTCTTTGATCAGAATTAAGTTAGCCCAGAAAGAGAGCAAATGGCACGAACCAATAACTGATCTGGTACTCAATAGTATGTGAATCAGATGAAGGAATAAGAATAACTAAGAGCTACATCGTTATAGTGATATCATTATCAATCGCCGTTAAATGTCCACTATTGGACGAGGCCTCCCCCATACAAAGCAATGGGGGGATTTGCCATAATCACCACACTTGGCAGGAAGATTGGTGATCGCAATTTGTGAATGTTGAGTTATCATATGGATGCTGCTGCCTTTCCCCCGGGATTACCCTTTAGTCAGCTTTCACAACATCCACGGGAGGACATACCCCTCCAGGGTATGTTCTAAGGTCGGGCACATCACGGCAAAATAAAGTGATATAAATAAATGTAATTAGTTCAGTAACAAATTCCAGTTCCGAGAGCAAAAGTTCTTTATTAACTATTCAAAAAGTTAGACTCTGATTCACGTGTTTTATCTCTTGAAATAACCCTTTATATATCATGAAACTCTACAACTTATTCAAGACAGAAAACTTCTTAGTTAGACTTTTATCTGCTTTTACGAAACGAGACGTCGTCCATTTTTATTTTATTTCAATTTCTAGTGTTTTTTTGGGCTATATCGTGTAATTTTGGTCGCATTTTAACAGTTTGGTGGTATTTTTAATAAGCTACACTTATTTAAAGAGCACATGGTAGTGAATTTAAATATAAGTGTATTGCGTGTCTTTTCAAATTGGTAGAAATTGTCCACAAACATTCCAGTAAAGCTGCCATCGCTTTACTAGAACATGACTTGACTGAGACTTTAACGACTTGACCTAATTTTATCAAAATAATTACTTGACATTGGCAAAATTGACGAAAATTTTCCTTACAAGCCATAATTAAAGAATACTTAATATAACATATACATATACATGATATATAACATAACACCCAACAGTTACATACGTAGTCTTGATCCCACACTAGGATTCCCTGTGTCATGGGTATCAGGAACTACGAATACGATGATACCATAACACCCAGACCCGGAACAAATATTTGCAGATCATACAAACATATTTGTTCCGCAGCGGGAATCGAACCAGCAACCTCTTGCAGCTCAGCTGGTTATTCCGTCTGCCGCGCCACATTTGTTGTCAAACTCATACACAATACCCTTACCCTATATAGCGAAGATTGCACCAACTTTTGAGAGGCTAAGTAGTATTTCTTTTTGTTTTTACTTGTTTATTCATTTGGATTTTATTCCGTAATTTAGAAAGTTACTATCCAAATGTATTCCTAGTCTTCGCTAGAACAAAGTTTTATTCACATACCTACGTTAAGTAACTGTAATCTCCTTAGTCTTGGGCGCATTTATATACAAAGCAGGTTGCCGCCGACTGTTTGCCAGCGCCTACGCCTTACAGATGAATGACGTCACTTTTGTCAATGCAAATGTGGGTGGTTTTAGCTTGATCTAAAAATAGAGGACGTGTCCAGCCTAAGAATAGAACAACCCTCCATCTCCTCCGTGGATGTCGTAAAAGCTGACAAAGAGATTACACCAGGGGATAGGCAGCAACATCTACTTGAGACTCAACACAAATACTACGATCACTAAATGCCAAGTTCGGTGACTATGCCAATTCATACTGGGAGTGGCACTTTCTTACGTCACTATGCAGTTGTCATGAAAACACTATTTTTGCCATAATTCTGGTAAAAAATTATATAACGACCGCGCCAGCCGATCGATATGGCTCACTGGCACTCTAGGCATATACGAAATCGAGCCATATGGATCGGCTGGCACGTGAGAGGCTAAATATTATTTATATAATTAAATGTTTAAGAAGGCAATAACTATATAGGCAAGGCGTCTCCCACATGACTCTGATTTTTTGTAAAGGTATTATTACCAGGTATAGTGTATGATTTTACCATGGTTTCAGGAAACGTTGTCACAGTTATTTTGATATCCACCGATATGAAAAAAAACGTTTTAAACAAAACAGTTTTTACGGGTGATATGTTATAGTACATACTGCTTTATACTAGGATACGATAGCATAAGTACCGGTAGACAGGTGACATATTAATGTCACCTGCTTTCTATTTCAATGTTTTAGTCGGCGTGAGTTTCCGGGTCACTCCACTCAGCAAACAACGCTTTCACGCTCGTGGATGAACTTTTGAATAAATAAAATATCTCATGCACACTCTTTGAGTATCGTAGAGTTTATTTTAAAAGTAGCTCAATGTGTAACACAGTTGCATTAGGCAGTGCTATTTCATCTATTTAACAGACTTCAAAAAAAGGAGGAGGTTCTAGACTGTATGTTGTATGTCGTCTGTATGTCGCGTTGATTGTATGTTTGTTACGCGATTACTCCGTGTGTTATGAGTTGATCTTAATGATTATTTTTTTGTTTAGTAGGGCATACTTCATATTTGGTCCCATATAAATTTTATTTAAACTGATTCAGCGCTTTTTGAAAGAAGTAGCTTTTTGTTTTTTTTTAATTTACTTTTTAAAACAAAAGAAGTTGCGTTATTCCAGAATAACGTAGGTAAGGTTATAACTGACAAAATGTGTTAATCGGGTTCGTCGTGAAAAAGAAATGGTGGCGATAAACTCACCACTGGTCACGTCGATGTTCCTAATATTGTGCGACCCACGGTGAATAAGAGATATATTAATTCGGGGAATAAAAACATAATTATGTGTAAAAACGCTGGTGGTGGTGGTGGCGCTGGTGTCGCTAAGTATACATTGGCTCCACGTAAAATAAAGAAATAAATTAGTAATAACGCTTACCAGTGCTTTAAAAAAAAACTACTAATTCGTTAGAACGTCTTGTGATACGACTATGACAACGTTATCTCACTGAATAAAACACTATTAATATGTGAAAAGTACAAATACAAAAGTGACATCAATTTGTGGACAAAACACCAAAAAACAATACGGAAAGTGTAACTTGAACAGTGTTTTAGCTAGAATAGTGCCTGGAACTCTGACAACAAAGTGGAATTCTAACGAAATACTGTGTGATTTGATTAAATATAAATATATTCTGAATTAACTTTTAATCAGTGAATCGTAAAACGTACACGAAATAAAATCAAAGTCCTACCCACATTATAAATTAACTGCGACCAGAACCCTTTCGCTAATTTCGCACCGTTTGTATAAGAACGATTGGCCTAGCGGTCCATCACGTCAGTATCGGAGTGACTGCATTAGATGTGTCGGATCGCACCCGAGCTCGAAAATAGATTTTTTGCACTTTTTTTTTTTTTTTTTGATTTTTTTTTTAGATAAGTTCTGGGAACTGAACGCTGTTTATTGTAGCAAAAAAATGGAGGCTATAATGGAAATGTTGAAACGAATACAGGGGGAGATGGCCGCACAGAAATTAGATATTAAAAATATGGAAGAAAATATCACAAAATCAATAAATAGCAACATCGATATGAAATTCAAAATTATGGAAGATAGAACAAATCAGAACAAAAATTGGACCAACAACAAGTTACAATAGACATACTAGAAAAACATTTAAAAAAGAAAAACAGTATATTTTTTGGAATAGAAGAGACGGAACACAGTTACAACGACCTACAAGCATTGATATTAAACATTATAAATAGAAATATGCAAGTAAATTGTCAACAATTTGAAATTGAAGCAGTAAGGAGAATGGGTAGAAGACAAAGTAGATCAAGACCTACAATAGTAACTCTTACAACGCTAGGAAAGAAAATTTAAATTTTGAAAAAAAGGTAAAACCTTATTAAACTCGCAAATATATATCAAGGAGGACTTCCCACAGAAAGTTCTACAGAAACGCAAAGAGTTACAAGAAGAATTAAAACAGCAAAGAGAACTAGGAAATAATGTTGTACTCCGATACGATAAAATAATAACATTAGGAAAGAGAAACAATAATAATTTTAAGAAAAACAAAGAATACAATAGCGACCCTAGCCGTACAAACAAAAGAGCCCTAACCCAGTATATAAATGAAGAAAATAAGGAAAATCAAAGATCTAAGAAAAACAAAACAACTAACAGCATAACACCATTTCTGCAACCGAATAACAAGAAGGCAGAGGAACAACAACAGCTGAGTCAAAGGGACCAGACAAAAAACTTAAAAAACTTATAAGGGCCCCCACCACTTCTTCTTCTTCTTCTCCAATCCGGCTGGTCACCGTGGAGATGTATGACCAATACCCCCCAAATCAAGGAAGCCCTCTAAACCCTAAAAATCAAGACAGCAAAAAGGAAAAATCACGGCAACTTTATATAGGAAGCCTCAACGTAAGAACTCTACTTGCAGACACTAAAATAACAGAACTGTGCGAAGCGACAAAAGACATAAAGTGGGATATCATAGGACTATGTGAGACAAGACGAAGAGAAGAAAAGATTGAGGAGTATCCTGATTTCATCTTATACCACACAAATGCACATAACGGACGAAACGGAGTTGGATTTATCATAAAGAAGAATTTAAGAAGCAATATACTAAGCTTCGAAGCGTTTTCGGACAGAGTAGCAGTTCTGGAAGTCCAGTTTGAAAACTTGCGGCTGTCAATAATTGAAGCATATGCACCGACTGAAAAAAGCGACGAAGAAGACATTGAACTGTTTTACCACACAATTTATAAGGCTATGGACTCAACAGGTAACAGAAACCTAATTGTAATGGGAGATTTTAATGCCCAAATTGGACAAAGAGGACAAGGCGAAGGAAAAGTATTTGGAAACTACTCTAATGGAACAAGAAGTAAAAGAGGACAAATATTGGTCGAGTTCGCATTGGAATATAATCTAAAATTTGTTAACAGTATGTTTCAAAGGAAACCACACAAGAAGTGGACGTGGAGCTCACCCAACGCAAAACATTTCAACGAGATAGACTATATTTTAACAAATCAACCTACGAATGTTCAGAACTTCGACATTATAAACAGACTCAACTTCTTTACAGATCACAGAATGATAAGATTCAGGTTAAGCTTTCAAATAAAAAAGCTAAGGACATTCATAAAACACTCGGCCAACCTCTGCCGAAATATTCCAAAAATACCAGAAGAGTATGAAAGATTCTGGGAAGAAAAGTTTAATGAATCTATTACTAATACAAAGGAAGTACAAATACAATATAACAACTTAGAAGAGGAACTAAAACAACTTATGAAAGACTTACCAAAAAATAACAACAAAAATCGGAAACAATCAATCCCGCAACAAGGCAACTATTAGATGAACGAAAACAACTATACACAGAAAAAAGAACAAAAGAAGTCAAATCCAAAATATCCCAATTGAGTAAGGAAATAAATAAAAAACTGAAATCAGACAAGAAGAAACACAGACAAGAAACACTAGAAAAGTACATAGAAAAAACAGGAGGTGTAAAGAAAGCCTACAAAGAACTTAGAAGTAAGAAAGATTGGACGACACATTTAAAAAACAAAACTGGTAAAATAATAAAGAAAAGACCTGAAATAACCAAAGAAGCGACAGATTATTACAAAAAACTCTACTCATCAAACATATCATACTCAGAGGTAACACAAAAAACTCTATCAAATACTCCAAAAACAGTAGTCCGAAATTAACTACGCAATCGGATCTTTGAGAAACGATAAAGCACCTGGCGATGACAATGTTACGAATGAATTACTGAAATCCTTCACGGAAGCATTACAAAGTCCACTGCAAAGAATATTCAATAACATATTAGAAACACAAGAGACACCGGAACAGTGGTCAAAGTCTACAATAATGTTACTGCATAAAAAAGGAGACAGATACGATCTAGGGAATTACAGGCCTATTAGCCTCATACCGAATTTATACAAAATCTTCTCGAAAATAATGTTACAGAGGCTAACAAGGATCCTTGACGACAATCAACCTTGTGAACAAGCAGGTTTTCGCAAAAACTACTCAACATTAGACCACATTCAAGTTGTAAACCAAATTATACAGAAAGCCAATGAATATGGCATGACCATCTATATGTGCTTTATTGACTTCAAGAAGGCTTTTGACAGTCTAGAACATATCGCAATATGGCAATCACTGCTGGAACAAGGTGTCGAAGACGAATACATCTACATTTTAAAGAATATTTACTCCAAAATCCAGGCTAAAATAAGACTAGAAAGAGAAGGAGAAGAGTTCCCCATAAAGAAAGGAATACGACAAGGCGATCCACTTTCACCAAAAGTTTTTACAGCGGTACTGGAGTCTGTGTTCAGGAAGCTAAACTGGCGTAACAAAGGTTTGAAAATAGACGGTGAACATTTGAGTAACCTACGTTTTGCAGATGATGTGGTGGTATTCGCCGAGACACCTCTATCTATGGAGAATATGCTTAACGAACTTACCTTAGAAAGCAAAAAAGTAGGACTTGAAATAAACCTAACAAAAACCAAGATAGTGAGCAACAGAGAAGAGCGAGACGTATTTGTAGACAATGAAAAAATGGAGTATGTAAAAGAATATATTTACCTTGGTCAATCGGTTTCTGTTGAGGATAATATAGGAAAAGAAATTCAAAGGCGGATTGCAATATCTTGGAAAAAGTATTGGAGCCTAAAAGAGATTATGAAAAACAGGCAAGTAGACATAAAACTAAAAAAGAAGGTATATGAAAGTACCATCCTTCCAAGCTTGACATATGGTTGCCAAACTTGGGCCATCACCAACGACGAAGAAAACAAACTAGCAATATGTCAGAGGAAGATGGAAAGAAGCATGTTAGGTATAAGGCAATCTGACAGAGTAACAAACGCTTCTATAAGGGAGAAAACTAAACTACACGACATCATTTGTAGAATATGGACGCTAAAGTGGAACTGAGCAGGACATGTTAGCAGGATGGAAAACACAAGGTGGACGAAAAAGGTGATAGAGTGGATACCGAGAGAAAATAAAAGGAGTAGAGGACGACCACGGAAACGTTGGGAAGATGTATTTAGGAATGAAAGCGGACTAGACTGGATGAGACAGGCCAGAGACAGGAAAACATGGAAAGAAATGGGGGAGGCCTACGCCAAACGGGCGACTACTACCTGACTGCGAATTAAGATTAAGATAAAATGACATGGAAAATACATAAATAATAGTAATAATAATTAATAACAATAGCATCTAATGACATTAAGGAAATTGTAGTAGAATAAATGGCTTTTTTATTTTTATTTTATTTATGTGTAAAAACGTATTATGTATGTTTGTATATAGGCATATCACAAACATACTTCAACAGAAATAAACTTCAAAAGAACACACTTTTTCATAGAAACGACGAAATATCGCTTCAACAAAATGCTTTGACTTCGCTACGACAAAAAAAAACATAATTTTCAACAAAGTATTTCCTACGCTAATTTTAAATTTTCAGTAACTGCAATTATTTTAATCTTCATGGGGCTTAGTACGAGTTTTGATAGTTTTTGAAACTATATGAAGTTTCGTTTTCTTCCATACATTAATACATTCACTGACAGGCATCCTCAGTTTTATTCTCGTTTTCGCTGCAAGTAAATGTTTGAAAGGAAACTAAACTTCATATAGTTTCGAAAAATATATCAAACTTGTACTAAGCCCCCTGATACCTATCTGGATGCGTCAAAGTATATAAAGATACTGTACAATACTGTTCGTTAGTTAGTAGTTACAATTTCACAGCTTCACGTTCATTAGCAAAGTTTGAAACTTGGATACTTTTAAAGAAAGATTGCTTTTATAAATCTAAGGATGGAAGGATCTTTTTTTATGCAAACTATTATTATTTTTTCCACGCTGCGTATTTAGTACTAGACGACCTGGTGAACTTCATACCACCTAAAAGTTTTAAATGTAAGACTAAAAACAAAATTAAAAATATGATGTTACTAGACTAAAAGCTAAGTTCTATTAGCGGCCGTGCTAGGTTGCACCTGTGATACGGCAGCTAATACTATATATCATTTATTTTGACGACCTCTGTGGCGCGGCGGGCAAAGGTTCGCCTGCGACGCAGGAGGTTGCGGGTTCGAACAAATAAACAAACAAATAAACAACAAATATTTGTACGATCTGTAGATGTATGTATGAAGAAGATTTTGATGGGATATTATTTTCGCTATTAGGTACCTGTTATTATATTTATGTGTAAATATAGAGAGAAAAATATATAATTTATGAAACGGTTGAATCGAATGTACTATTTTAAGCATCATTGGCCACGAAATTTTTGCTCGCTACGGGGCGCACGCGTCTTCAGATTTCTCTATCAACGGTTATAAATAAAGCCTACTTTGAAAACCATATCCCAAGCACAGTATAAATATGAATACTAACCTCAGGAAAAGTGACCATAAAATAACCAATTACTTTAGACATGAGGGCTTAAGATCTAGTAAAAAATATTTTCTCTAGTTAAATAACGGATAAAAGATCTCTACTTCATAAACCCTATAAGCCTCGCAAATAAGTGATAAAAATACTGAAACGTTCAAAGAAAACCCTTGGCAATACAAACAATTCTGTTGACCAATATCTTATTACTGCAAAACAATATTAAGTTTGTGCTGGGTTATTGGGTTACCCAATATAGAAGGGTTTGGCTATGGTAATATCATTTGTAGATAAAATTATACTGAGTCTCAAAAGAAATTTGGTCTATTTTTAATATTTCGATTCTTCATATAGACATTCGAAATTATCTTAATTACACTGTAGGTGTATGTACTACTTAGTGTCGCAAATCATATTTTCTTACTTAATCAGTAGTTAAGCGAACTTAATATTATTTATTTAACGTAACTTAACTAACAAGGACACACACACACATAAAATAATTATTTCAGATATATTTATATGCCATTCAGTTCGGCGTAGCGTAGCAATGCAGGCAGAGTCTTGGGACGCTTCCGTCTGATATTGATTTCGATGAGTTGAGCTATCTTTAGATTGTTTACAGCCGTCTTAAGAAAGCTTAAATGTTTTATTTGCATACATACACACACGCCTTATTCCCGAAGGGTAGGCAGAGCCTCAAATGGTCTCTTTTCACCGTGAGTTGTATAGTCGCAGGAATATAATTAAAGAACATGGAGTGGTTTTAGCATGATCTAACAATAAAGGGCCGTAGTGTGTCCAGCCTAAGAATAGAATAACCCTCCATCTCCTCCCGTGGATGTCGTAAACGCTGATTAAGAGATTACACCAGGGGCTAAGCAACAACATCCATCTGAGTACTTAACACCAATACTGTGATCACCAATCCGCCTGCCAAGCTTGGTGATTGTGGCATTGTATTCAGTGGGGGAGGCTTCGTCCTGCAATGGACGTAAATAGGCTGATAAAGAAAGATAACGAAGTCAATCTAACAATCGGAAGTATAGAATAATGTTTTATCTTGTACAAAACCCTTAACTTGTCCAACCCCGAAACAGAAAGTTGAAGTAAAAACCCCTATCGGGTGGGCTCGTTAACTTAGATTTGTGGCAATGTAAATAGCGGCTTATTTGGACCCTCTAACTATGTTTGGAGAACGAATTGAGGCGGCTTGAAAAAGTTTATTCAGAGATTTTATATAGATAGATAACGTTTGAATGTGGGTAAAATCAGGAATTGTTATTACATTTTTAGGTAATAAGTAGATTTTATGAATATAACAGTGCTTGCCCGCGGTTTCACTTGCATTAGTCTCCCGAAAAAACTGAATTTCGTACTAAAAGTATTCTAGTTTAGGCCTGGTATCTATCTGTGTACCAAATTTCATCAAAATTGGCTGCGCCGTTTTTGCGTGAAAACACGTGTACATCCAAAGAAACATAAATAAAACAGATAATTCTACATATTTATAGAGATTATAACTGTTGGGTGTTATATGTTATATTATTTTCTAATCAATTTAAATAATTCAGTGTCTATGCGCCGGTTCGTGAAACTGTCGCAAGTGAAGGGGGGTTTTTCAGGGTGATAACAACAGCCCCGTCGACATGAAATGTTCATATATTTTTAGACCTCGAATCACAAAAAACTTGCTAGGGGTTTGCTATCCATCTTTTTTTCAAAGACCTACACATGTCTCTCACAAAGCGAGCTTAGGATTGCCTAAAGCTACCAACTGACCTCTTTTTGAGACGTGTGTATGGAGCTCTATCAATTGCATTTTCTATAGCTTTTCATCATCATGCTACGATAAACGGTTTTGAGCCGCCTCTATCCACCAACTTCCTGCGACGTTTATCTTTGGTTCATCGAGTGGAGGGCCTTCCTCTACCGCATCGTCAGGTTTGTGGTCGCCACTCGAGAACCTTTATTCCCCACGGCTAACAGTTAGTGACCACGTTTAGCTTTTGTTATGTGTATTTTAAATAAACCTAACTGTTCTTTAAACTTCTTTCTTCTTTATTGCATGTACTGAATAAACATTGCTACAATTCATAATATAACAAAAGTTCACTGACCAAACTATGCTCTCCCCAGTAACTCAATCTTCAACATCGAATATAAGAGCAATTTTCCACTGCGACGCACAGGTATTCAATACTATATCGTAGCAAATATCTTTCACATGACTGGGTCGAGGCAAGAATGGAGAAATAGATACCTATTGAGAATATTGGATGCTGTATGCGGCTCTTCATATTCGAGTGGCTCTAAGAATATAGTAGCTTCGTTTTTAGTGAAGGATACTGGCCGAAATCTATTCGAAGGAAACTCACACATTTTTATTTTATGAAACAACACAGATTTTATAATATCCCAAAAATACCGATTGGCAGGGGAACGAATCCACGACTTTCCTCTAGATACGCTAATAAAGCATGCAAATGATCCACTCCACATTAGTTTGAAATTCTCGGGGTAAGTGGGACTCCCAAGTCCCACTTACCCCGAGAATTTCAAACTGCCCCAGCTACAAGTGTCATCTACAGGGGAAACATTGCAGTTATCCAACGTTGTTAGCTTAGTTTATTTCTTGAAACTGGGTTTGTACGTCACATGTCTCTCTTCTTCTCTTCTTAGTTGTAGCAAACAAGCATACAGCCCACCTGATGGAACGTAGTAACCGTAGCCTATAGATGCTTGTAACACCAGAGGCATCACACGCGCGCTGCCGACCCTGAGACATAAAGATGAAAAGTCTCATGTGCCTGTAATTTCACCGGCACCAGTACCCTTCAAACCGAAACACAGCATTGCGAGCACTACTGCTTGGCGGCTGAAATAGGTACGGTGGTAAAGCTTCCCCGGACGAACTTTTTCACTACTTTTTAACTACTAACAAAGTTAAGTGTTAAGTAAAGTTGAGTTTTAAGTTGTTTGGTTATTCCAATACTGGGGCTCAGTAGCATCATTCAGTGAGTCGCAACTTTAGTGGTTATCCATAGCAAAATAATGTGGATTTGAAATATTTGAACACAAATATTCAGATATGATAAAACATGCTCAAGAAAACTTTTCGAAAAACCGTAAATAAATTATTGCCCTCAAACTGTATCCATACTGATGAAGATTGATAAAACAAATACAAGAGAAAAATTTAATTGAAATTATGAGGACCTCATTTTGTTACAAAATAATGTTAATAATAATATACTGGTCGACTCGGGGTGTTTCAAAACTACCAACACACATACAAAGTAACTTTAAGCTATTTTGTACTTACGGTTAAGGCGTCGAGAGGTTAAATTGTTTTTCGATTTTTGTTGAATTAGTTCTGTAACTGAGCTTTCAAGTGTTAGAATCACCCATGAGTTATCAATCAATATCGACTGATTGCTTATCATACCTTAATATCTGGCTGACTGAACAAATTAAATTGGTCTTGATAATTATATCGATAGCAAATACAATCTCAAGTTTATCATTGTCCCAAAACTGGGTTCTGTCTGTCTATATATTTGTCCTAATTATATGGAACAGCGCTGGTTTGCTCCACATGTCCATGTGGAACAGTATTATCCTGAGACAGGGCCTGATCGGCTCCACGGCACGGCACGGCTTTGTTAGTAGTAGAACCGTACCTATTTCTGCCGTCAAGCAGTAGTGCTTGCATTGCTGTGTTTCAGTTTGAAGAGTACGGGTGCCGGTGAAATTACAGGGATACGAGACTTTCATCTTTATGTCTCAGGGTCGGCAGCGCGCGTGTGATGCCTCTGGTGTTGTAGACGTCCACAGGCTACGGTTACTACTTTCCATAAGGTGGGCCGTATGCATGTTTGTTAAAAAAACACGCATCGCACAGATTGGACTAATTGGCGTTTTTTTTTGTAGACTAGCTGCCCGCGCGCGGCTTCGTTCACGTGGTCCCGGTGTTCCCTGTGGTCCCAGTGGTACCGGTACATTTAAACCTTTCCGTGACAATTATGAACACAAAAAAACCAAAATCAAATAAATCCGCCCAGCCGTTCTAGAGTTTTAGCGAGACAAACGAACAGCAATTGATTTTTATATCGATATATGTATATATATATATATTTATATATATATAGAGGAAGGATAGAGAATATATATGGAATGGTTTGTTTGTGTTGTTTTATTTTGAAATTTATACGATTTTCTTTCATCTACCTCTCTATTTTGTGTATGTTTGTGTAGTTGAATTAATGTATTTCATTTTATTTAAAAACGTCTCTGTCGCAGTTCTACTCAGTGTAAATTTGTATGTTTACACAAATTTACACCGAGCAGAAGTACGTCTGAGACGTTTTGAAATGAAATGAAGATGCACTCGATACTACAATGAACTTGAGGCGGTCAACGTGGTAGCTAACAATAAGATGACCAAAGCCATTTGAAAAAAAATGGACTCAGACCGTGTCCAAGTCGTTGCAAAAGTCCAAGTCTTTGCCAAGTCGTTGCAAGTAAGGAGGAAAGGGCTGATGAAGGAGAACCTTATAGTCCAAAGCTATACTGGTTTTAATCACAAAAATCAAAATTAAATTCTAATAAGGATGCAAAGAAAGCAAAACAAAATAATAAGATTTTTGTTAAAAAATGTATTTTTCAAAACAAGCTTATATTAAATTAGTGAGCTGATCAAAATTAACCCAATTACTGTCCAGCCTACTATTAATCATCGAGGAGTTCCATTGTCTACCTTCCGTCTCCATCATCAGATCAGCTTGCCGTCACCATATTATTGTATAGTCATCTGAACTTGACAGGTTTGAAAATTTTCAGCTCAATCAGATGGGTGGAACTGGTTCAAATTCAGTATTAAGATTTGTCCCCCACTTATTAACATACAACAGTTCAAGTTAAAGAAAAGCTTGTAAAAATACTATTGTGTTGTTTTCTCTTATCCTAGACAAATATAATTATGGTGAAAGATCATATAAATTGTTTGTCTCTACAAATCTCAGCAAATCAAAACACCAATTTACGCGACTCAGCTTACTCGCCACAAAATAATATAAATATTTCTACCCAAGCTCCAATTCTGTACCCTTAGCATCAGTTTCTAATGTTATTGAATCGCTTGCAAATCCAATAACTTCAATACCGTTGGCTAATCTTCTTACTTTGACTGGTCTGATATTTGCGATATAATTTTTTTTATCAAGCGTTCGATAACTTCAAAAATTGGTGCTAGGGGTACTGAAACGTAGCTGTCGTAAGAAATACGAACTCATAATTCGAGATTAAAATCTTATCTCCCCTCTTTGTTGGAGTTTCGGAATTATTAGCGGAAGTGTCATCGGCTGCCAACTTTATCATCCGCAATTCGAATATAACAACCTGGCTCTTCACTTGCTATATATTCGCAAATGTTTGAATTATTTTGCCATGGAAAACAACATTATGTACCGATAGACTCATGGTTGATTGTACCTTGGAAAAATTACGCAAACATTTGCAAATATAGGTACACCAAGTGAAGAGCCACCATAGAGCTGTATAGGCAAATAACTCTGATTAAAAACACTCTTCTGTAGCAAAGTGGCAAAAAGTTTAAAATTGAGTTCAGATTTATTCAGGTCAAACAATTAACAAACTTAACTGCTAAATATAATTTCTTAATTTCTTCTCCTTCATCAAACGATAGACATCTACTGCTGGATGAGGCCTCTCCCAAAGCATGCAAAGCGTGCAATGAGATATTTTCCATAATCACTATGCTTGGCAGGTGGATTGGTGATCGCAGTTTGGACAGTACTCAGGGGGATACTGCTGCCCATCCCCTTGCGTAATCCCTTAGCCTTTTACGACATCCACAGGAAGAGTTGGAGGAGTCCTATTCTTAAGTTGAACTACCAAGGCTCTTTTTAAATATGATTAAAAATGTTTCAATATAACATAGAAGTAGGAACTTTTGGAGTTATTTATAGGTAAATAATATATATATATAATTTTTAATAAATAAATAATTTTTAGGCATATGTAATTTTTTTGGTCGGCGGTTAAGTTTTTTTAAATTTACGAATTGTTTTTGTTGTGCAAGGTAAATTCACTGTGATCTAGGTAAGAAACCCGTTGATAATGCAAGCAGATTTTAAGCTGTTACTTATAATGTTATGAATTTTCACAATCATTATCATCATCATCAGCCTTTAGAGTCCACTGCTGAGCAAAGCCTCTCCATAGAAAGCAATGGGGGATTGCCATAATCACCATAGTGACAGGTGGATTAGTGATCAAAGTATTATTGAGTACTCAGGTGGATGCTACTACCCAGGGGTGTAATCCCTTAGTTAGCTAACACGACATCCACGAGAGGAGACGGATGGGTACATTCGCAAGCTAGACACGCTATGCCTATTTTGCAATAAGTTCTAGGGAAATATGATTTGTGTCAAAACAATAATAATTAAATTTAGTTGCGTATACTAAGTTCCTACACACTGATAATGATGATGATGATGATATAAGTAAAGACTCCAGTTCCACGACTGGTTACAAAACAGACGCCACTAAAACAATCATTGTAAAGTCATAAAATCAAACAAACGACAATGTTTTTCATATTTCTTACTCTACTTTCGAACATAAAACATTGTTTCTGGGACAAAAAGTAAGTCAAAGAAATTATGTTTTTTAATTGAAACAGGAGTCGAAGAAATATTAAAGATTTTCTTGTTTTCATAACATTGTCTTTTCAATTTGCTGGTTCATTAATCTCGAACCTCTCAATTTATTTGAAACTCGTATTTGAGTATACAGTCGATGGTAGAATTATTTAATTAGTTTCTTAGAAACAGCCTTTGAAATAAGATTCCAAGAAGGCATACTAATTATATTATAATGTAATTAGCAAGAACAAATTAAAATATACATGCAAAAATGTAAATACATGTTAACTAAGGCGCTTTAAGCCGGTGATACTATCCCACTAAATCAACGCGGAGTCGACCAGTGGCATAGTGGTTAACGCATCTTTGTATCAAAGAAAATACCTTCTATGATACGAGGAGGGAAACGGTCGTGGATTTGTTCTGCCTGGTTGGCTATTTTTAGGAAATAATAAAAATGAAATGTGTTTATAAAAATAAAATATATAATATATTTTTGCCGAGCCGTGGTGTGTCCAGCCTAAGAGAAGACTCTTCCTTTTTTCCAATGGATGTCGTGACTATGAGATTACACCAGGGAATGGGCAGCAGCATCCACCTGAGTGAGTACTCAATATGAATTCTGTGATCACCAATCCGCGCATGCCAAGTGTGGTGATTATGGCAATTCCCCCCATTGTATTTATGGAGGAGACCTTGTCCAGCAGTGGACGTCTAAGGGCTGGTGATGATGATAATATATAATAGGTAGATGCATACCTTCAAAATAAGACAGTCAGTATATACAGAAAATCACATAACATAACATAGCACCCAATAGTCACGTACGTAGTAATGATCCCACACTAGGATTCCCTGTGTCGTAGGTATCAGGAACTACGAGTACCATGGTACCATAACACCCAGACCCGCAACAAACATTTGCAGATCATACAAACATTTGTCCCGCTGTAGAAATCAAACCTGCAACCTCTTGCCTCTCATCCGGCTACCACCGAGCTACAGAGGCTAAAAACTGCTTACAAATACAGAAGAAGAAAATACATTCAAACATTTTTACACATTCTGTACCAGGATCACTGAACACAACAGATTCCATCTTGTAAATTCCCCAACACTGGTTGTGGGCGTATTTGTGAATCTTGCAAACTTGTATCAGCCCTTCCTTTGTGAGTATACAGTGTTCGCCTCAAACACTTCCATTTGAAGAGCTGTCTTTGCAGAGAGCCACTTACAATGTGTACATAACAATATTACACCAGCGGACATAGGAATTATTTGCCTTCAGGTCGTTTGTGGTTTTGGGAAGTTGGCAAATATTTTGGGTGGCCTTAATTTGCTTGAAGCTGTTTGCCTGGATTCTGGAGTTTTGAGTTGGGTTCGCATTTGTAGTTAAGATTCGATATCCAGGTAATAATAGTTATTATTAACGGGAAACCAGCGCAGGTTGTTTACAACCTGCATATGCTGAATTGGGACCTTTTTGCAGCAACATTTTTTTAAATACTGTTTGATTTTATTGTATCTTTTGTTTTTATTTTTGTTAATTTTTCTGAATGTTGTTGCGAATAAATCTATTCTATTCTTTTCTATTATGTTTATAAATCTTTTTCACCGAAAGATAATATACGAAAACTCTTTGTCATATCCTTTTTTGATTTGACACGAAAAAAATGGTGTGTTCTTCAAAGAATAATTTATTTATTTATTACTTTCGAGTAATTGTTTGATATCATTTATATCATACCAACCCCTCTTAAGTAGAGCCTATGGTGTGGTGTGTTCTTATATCCTTTGTCAAGCTGAAGTCTAGAAGCACCCCTCAAATTACCGTATGTTCAGCAATTTTCTTTGCTCATGTCCTGTGTTAGTAGACTTTTACATCAACGGGAGAAGACGGAGGAGTCTCAGGCTGGACACACCACGGCATCCAATCTACTGTGTAAAAAGGTACTCACCTCAGCTAGTGAAGAACCAGGTATCTTCAAGCAGAACATGAAAGGTGTGTTCACTCTATTGAGGATTTCAAGGTAGTCGAGCGCCACTCCTCGCGGCCGGAGCAGTCTGAAGTAGGTGCCGAGTGCTGACCCGTGTGAAGCTAGATGGGTACCGAAGAGACGCATGAAGCCACCTCCTATTGGATAAAATTATTATTATTATAGTTTGAATAACTTTTCATTTAAAAAACCGACTTCCGCCATTGTATTAGACTAAATATTTGGATGAAAAAAAAAATGATGAAATAACCATAATGGTGAAAGTATTATGATACTTTCTGAATGCAAATGCTTGGTTTGTTGCTGAAAATATCAAAATCGCCATATGTATGCCTAAAATATTTGAGGAGTTCCCTCAATTCCTCATGGATTCCATCATCATAACTGGGTTTTGAAAAAAAATGGGACCAATTTGGAAGTATATCTATTCAAATAAAAAAATAATTTTCCAAATCGGTTCATAAACGTCGGAGATATGAGGTAACAAACATAAAAAAAAAACAACCAAATTGAGAACCTCCTCCTTTTTGTGAAGTCGGTTAAAAATATTACCTACCAAACAATAAAAGAATCATCAAAATAAATTGATAATTGGCGAAATAATTGCGTAATAAACATAAAAACATACATGCGAATTGAGAAACTCCTCCTTTTTTTAGTCGGTAAAAAAATAACTGATACTCATAACTAGTTAAGTCGATAGTAATGAAGCATATTTTTGTAGGGTTCCATACCCAAAGGATGCAAAACGGGACCCTATTACTAAGCCTACGCCGTTTATTCGTCTGTCTGTCCGTCTGTCATCTAGATTTTGTCCTAGGGGTATAAATTGGCAGCCGTAAGAGGATAGCCAGTTTCAATGAACACAGACTATTGTGTTGTTTGGATATGAACCTAATAATCAAAATGCAAAAACCAAATCCTAAGGGAAGTCCCCGTACAAAATTTCTCCATCCAATGAAGGAATAAAACAGAATAAAACCGCGCGTTTTAATCTACTAGTGGCGACATCTAGTCTTGATTTGAGTAAACTTTGAAACCCTATACTATGAGGTTTATAAGACGAGACGCCAAATAACATCTACAACACCTGAGAGTAGTGTAACAAGGATTTTGTATGGCGACACCGATGAGTGCCCCTAGCGTACACTCTGTGAACCTCATTTTCCATACAAAAATCCGTGTTACACCAAACGCCCGTGTCAATTGTTTGCAAAAAACTTAGAATCAGCTCTCTGGGGCATTGCAAATGCGTTGCCTGCCCTGAAGGACTCTTTGTACCAATGTTTTTTATTTGGAACAATTTGACCTTGCTGTATTTAACTGAATACTAATCCTTTATAGTTTTATTAATTTGATAAATTCCCTCGCAAGTCACTCAAAAAGTGCAATGCCTTGGAGATTATTATCGACTAACTTTTTGTTTGTCTGTAGTTTTAAAGTCATTAATTCAACTTTATCGCCCTTAACTCACTAATTCTCTCAAACCAGTATCTACGATTTGAAAAGCTAAAAAAACTTTGGAAACACATTTAATAAAAAGTTAACAAATGTATACCATGAAAATTTAACAGCAGAAATACTAAGCACTCATTGACTATTCAGTTAAAATTTAAATTCAAGGTTCGCAGTTAGATTTGAAATCCAATTTCATTGAAGGGCCCTAACCTCGCCATAGTATAATAACAAGTAGGTACCATGAATAATGAAACAGATGGTGAGATAGTGTGTTTTATTTATCTTTGTCGTTAGCATTTTATTAAAGAAACGAAAGTGAAAATTTAAATTTATAAATTCAAATTTTTCATCTTGATTTTATCTGCGTCACATGCTTAGCATAGGAATTATGTAAAAAATACGCTGTACGTTTATTTCTCAGATCTTGTAAACCAAAATAAGTGATAAACTTAATAAAATAAATATTACACATAGTAATATAATAAATATATGTAAGTATATAGGTAGTATAAGTACATAATGCAACAGTGTTTTTTTTTAGAGAAAATATTATTTAAAAATGCATCACGTACTTTCTTTATTTCGTTTAAAATCTCACCTAGCTTTTCAAGAAGCACCAAAAACAAGCAGAGGACGTATTTTTGTTATAAAGCTCAGTTGTATTCTTAATTAACGGGCTTATTTTACTATTCTCTTCCGTCTTCTTTTATCTTAATGGTGAAACATAAATAAGTAAAGTGCAGAATAGCATTTGCTCGTCATTTCGCCAGATTTTATGCAAAATAAAATCCAGTCGTTGAGGGGTTTTTATTTTTGTGGAAACGATCCAATGTTTTTCTAATGATACGTTTTTATCTGTTGGTTTTCTATTGGGCTCTTGTTTGTGCTAATTTATCCTTTGTTTTGGCAAAAATAAACTATACCACGTAATAAAGATGGTAATTCGTAATAAACAGTAATGGGTCAATTTAGTTTGAGAGTCTATTATCGACGCTTGGCGGAGAGAGTTCACACTCCGTAAATGGTAACATTTGTTTTTTATTTGCCCGTAGAAGTTGATGAACCTATTTATATCTAAATGCCTACATTCAACAAAGACCAATGAAGCTTTATTGTTTTCCAAATATCCTATGGATGGATGTTTGTTTGTTTGTTTGATGTTGACGACCTCTGTGGCGCAGCGGGCGAGTAGCCAGCTGAGATGCGAGAGGTTGCGGGCTCGATTCCAATGTTTGCATGATCTGCAAATATTTTTTCTGGGTCTAGGTGTTATAGTACCATAGTGTTCGTAGTTCCTGATACCCACGACACAGGGAATCCTAGTGTGAAATCAGAGAACTACGTATGTGACTGTTGGGTGTTATGTTAAATTTTCACGCAAAAACTACTGAACGGATTTTGATTAAACTTCACAGTATTACAGCTATACATAAGAATAATATAAAAACTAGAATTTACAGTAGAGGTTCCACACAGGCGAAGCCGCGAGAAACAGCTAGTAATATGATAATAGCGAGAACAACTGAAGCAAACTTCGAGCTGCAATTATGCCTCAGCATCATCATTTCAGCTGGAAGATGTCGCTGTTAGACATAAGACTTCCAAAAAATGCTATTGAATCTTGCTTTGCCTCCATCCCCTACTAGTCCGATGAACGAGGCAATTCTTTGTATGCACACCCTAACAATAATTCCTCTGTCGCTGAAACTTTGCTGTGTGATAAAGTAAGGTTTATAGATTACGGTTGACAGGTTATCTAGGATTTTTTTATTTTTAAATTAGGTATTCCTACCTTAACATGGAAATCACTTATAACATTCGGTGGAAAATTGCTCAGTCTGAAATTTCTTCGGTGTATGTTAGTATACATTAATAAGTATAGATATGAAATGGTATCCAGGAATATTTCGATTTCGGTGTGGCAGAAATTAAAGAATATCTGTTTTTTTATCACAACTTTTTCAGGAAAATTGCTCAGTCAGTTTTTATTTTTTTGTACGCGTAAGGTTGTTTAAACGAATCGCCTTGCAGAGTTATCTAAAAGATTTGCCGTTTCGTTCATAGCTTTATGGTTTTTTGGAAATAACTTTCGGCGGAAAATTGCTCCGTCCTTTTTTATTAATTTATTAGTTAAAGTACACTTAAATACAACAGCATTTTAAAGTATCCAATAAAATTTCGGCGTAGCATACGCATTTTAGACTATCAACATTACGCGCACAGCCACCGGGAGCTACTTTTACTACATCTTGAGACAATAGTTTTGATCAATGAGAATCAATATATATATAAGGCAAATATCACTCACCTACTTGCTGACTCATCACGATATCTCAAGAACGAAATAATAATAAATAATGTTTCTTTCGGCTTCTAAGTGCTTGTAAGTTTAATATTTGTATGAAAAAAGTTAGAGCCAAATTGAACCTAACGCCTACGCGTTACAGCATATGACATCACATAGAAGTTGAAAGCCGAAGCAAAATCGTAAAGTTTCTCAGACGAAAAAAAATGAGAGACAGAGTCGTCGTGAACAAACAGCTACAGAGGGTCCACTCAGAACATAGCGCCATTTCTGGTAAGCACACATTGACTTAACGTTTACATGTATTCTCACGCAATCTCGAGCAGAGCTCAGTCGCGACTATAATAGCGAGTGCAGGCATTTGTCACTTGTTAACAAAATGAGTAGCGGTATTATTACGCTTGCAGTGTATTTGGTTGTTTAAATACAACCAAATGCAAACGTTCTTCACCTTTCCAAACGAGATTGTTTGTAACTTGTTCCAACTCCTAATAATCTACTCCTTTTCAAAATTCTGAATGAATACAGTAGCAACCTTAGTGAGTCAGGCAAGTTTAGGTAATTATTTTCAAGGACGGTGGGAGCGGACCTTCTGTCTATTTCTATATTTTGTGGTCTTACCTAAACTGTCAAATTTTGTAACGTGGATCATTTCTTCTTCGATGCGTTGGCTGTTTTTATGACGACTTCTAGGTGGCCAGTATGTTTCAATTGATTTCTAACGAGATTTAAAAAAAGTACGACTTTACATACAAAATAAGCTTGCCAAGTGCGAGTCGTAAGTACTCGAGTAGGTGTGCTGGCTGACGGTTTTGAATGTGGTAGTTTTCCATGATTTTGATATATTTTCAGTAAGTAATTTATTTTAATTTTTAATTCAAAAACGAGTTGAGTGTCCCTGGGAGAATTTTCAATAGCGTAATAGTTTTGATTGTTTTAACAGTCACTCGCAATAACTTTCGTTTAATTCTTCATCGTGTTCTCAATATTCTTATTTTTTCCACATCTTTTTTACGTTATTTTGGAGATAAGTTTAAGGACAGCTACTTTTAGGCGTTTTTTTTTCGGTGTAAAAGTGATAAAAAAGTTGCTCATAGTATCATCCAAAAAAAACAGAACCTCGATAACCAAAAACGGAATGCGGATCGCTAAGCAAAAAAGCTGTGTCAAAAAAGGAAAAGCGGTATATCTGGCAGCCCTTGCGCGGAGCGCATGCGTGGTGCGGTGCCCCGCTGTATTATCAGAGGCCCAAACACGAACATCTAAAGTTACGAAGACACGATAGTAAACTTCAAATATCTACTCACAAATATTGAAAATTTCAAGTCACTCCTGTGTCACTGGCCAATATTTGACGTTTGAGATCGTCTCGATTGCGTCTCGGTAACATTAATTGTTCGTGCTGAGCCCACAGAACCCCGCGCGGTACGAAAATTGACTAAGTATGAAATGTTGATATTTAAAAGTTTATGTGTTTATGTGTTTTGGCGAAATTTTATTGGATAACTTAAAATTCTATTATAATAAAGTATACTGTAACTAACAAATGAATAAAAATGAACGGAGCAATTTTCCGCCGTAAGTTATTTCCAAAAATCCATAAAACTATGAACAAAAAGGCAAATCTTTTGGATAACTCTGCAAGGCGATTAGTTTAAACAACCTTACAAGTACAAAAAAATTAAAACTGACGGAGCAATTTTCCTGAAAAAGTTGTGATAAAAATACAGATATTCTTAAATTTCTGTCTCACTGAAATCGAAATATTCCTGGATACCGTTACATATGTATACTTATTAATGTATACTAACATATACCGAAGGAATTTTGGACAGAGCAATTTTCCACCAAAAGTTATTAGTGATTTTCATGTTTAGGTAGAAATACAACATTAAAAAATAAAAAAAATCATGGATAACTGGTCAACCGTAATTTATGAACTTTACTTTATCACACTGCAAAGTTTCAGCGACAGAGGAATTATTGTCAGGGTCAAACCCCCTCACTGACTGGACTATACCTTCTCGCGATCATTTCGATCGTTTTAACGTCATCAGTAGACAAGTTTATTCACCGAGGCAACTGTCGCAAGCGGTCGTCCGATTTTTCCTCGTTTTTTCTCATGAAACTAAATTTCAGAAACATACATATCATAGAATTGAAGTTATCGTGGATTGGTAACATTTAAAAAAAAAAACAGTTCCCGTCTCACGACATTTGAGCGTGGTCGCGGTCGGTGCTTATGAGTAAGGTCAAAATGGCCAACGAAACGTCAGCAGGAGAATTAAATAGTAAAGTACGTGGTGTACAGTCGTAATTTTCCTAAAACATATCCTTTATTGTAATCTAGGTTTTGATATATCAGTAGGTATACAAAATTTCATCAAAATTGGCTCAAGCATTTAAGAGTGAAAGTACCAAAAACCAACTTTTTTCATATATTTGTATGGATTTACATTACCAGTTCAAAAGACAGTGGTACTACTTACCTAACTGCACAAGCTCCAAACGTTTGTCAGTAACAAAGTGCCAAGGGAACGCTTTGCAGAAGCTGGCGACGCCAATCTTCAGATCTGTCACTTTACTAGACGAGGCAACTAGCACTGCCTCACTGACTGTCTCACAGTTCTCCTCTTTTGATTTCTGGTGTAGTGGTATTGCGTTTATTTCATACCTGAAAAAAGAAGGAGATTTATAACAATGAAATTACAAAATAACTATATCACCTTCACCCTGACGAAGACCCTGGATTAGGATCAAAACCTGTTGGTGCTTCCACCAACATATTGGTACGTGAAAATTTCCCGTTTTAGAAAATGAATGATATAATTAATTAAAGTTATTTTAGTAAAAGTTACAATATAATAGAAGTATGAGTTAACAAATGGAGCCAAAAAATAAACAAGTTTCTTTAATTACTTTTCATGTAATCGCTAAAATCTAATAGGTTCTAGGCCTTCTTTTGATGACCTGAGTGGCGCGGTGGGCGAGTAGCCGGCTTTGATGCAAGAGGTTATGGGTTCGATTCCCGCTGCGGGGCAAATGTTTAATACCCACGACACAGGGAATCCTAGTATGTGACTGTTGGGTGTTATTTTATGTTTTAAATTGAAAAACAAGATTTAATTATGTGTACAAAAAAAATTGCAATGTTTTTCCTATTTTGAATATAACAATGGATACCAATTAACCTTCGTTTTTCAGCGGGATGAAAACACAAACAATGTACCGTTCCATAAAATTACGACTTACGAAAATAGCACAGAGGTTTTATAGGGAAAATAATGTAAGGTTTTATAAAAAGAACCACCAACTTTTTATTAAACCAAACTTTTTCAAAGTAGGCACGTATAAACAAAAACATTCAGGCATATACAAATATTTCCTCGCAATATCAAGTTGAATAATAAAACAACTTTTATCATAAACCCCAATAAATAGTCGAAATAAAAATACTCATATTAAAACGTACCGAAATAAGACGTGCCTACGCAAATAGACAAATAAAGTAATAATCAATACGAACGTTATTGGAAAGAAAAACAAACGGATAATAATAAACCTTTGCCTCACAACACGGGACAGTGCAGTTTAAATTCGAGAGATTTATGTCACAAAGGAGCTATGAAGCAGGAAGTCGGTGTATGGAGGTGGCTCAATACCGTTCGTCGTGGCATTCTAAGGGCCTATGTCCAGCATTGGACTTCTACAGGCTGATGATGATGATGATGGTGCTATGAAGAAGCTGGATATTGGAAAAAGCAATATCAGAAATGTGACCTACAATTATACGCTATTTGAGAGTGCTCTATAAGCTCATAATTTCTAGCTCATAACTTTTTTTCTGAGTTTTGATAAGATTTTTAATGCAAAATGTACATACATTCTTTATCTTTCTAACCCACTTCAAACAACACTTATATAAACCTGGTTCTTATTTTATAGGATTTAAATGTCAAAATTCTTCAATTTTTCACCGTATATGTGTCGCAAAAGCTACTGGCAAGCCATTAAGCATTGTGGATTTACTGGAATTACCCTAGAATTTTTAATTTTAGCTCATACCCTGAGATCTACAACATCTAATTCAAATTCAGTAAAATTCAATAAAAATGACAAAACAAAGCCCTTCATAATATGACACCCCACATGAACAGATTGTATCAGTTTTATTTGACCCCTCGACCGGCTTAGCCTATAAACTTACTTAAGAACAAATTGTACTAGTACTGTATGTATACCGTACTAAACTTCATGAAAATCAGATCAACTGTTCGAAAGTTATCATTTAACATACATACATACAAACGCCAATTCATCTAAGTTGAATAAGATAATTTGTATCGCTCGTTTAAAAAATAAAAAACGAATAAACCCTTTGCTTCTTTGCTATTGCACATTACAATTGAAGGTGGACAAATGTAGCACGATATGACATTGGTAGGAATTCAATTCAATTCAATTCAGTCACTGTTTGAAAAAGGCCTTAAAACAATCAGATCACGATAATATATTATATATAATCGTATATACGTAGTAACGTAGTATATACATGTACGGGTCTGACATTTAGCAATACCTTATAAAACAAGATAGAAACGATTTTCCCTAAGCTCTAGCTAAAAGATAACGTACCTACGTACGCTTTTAAGAGTTCCGTACGTCAACAGAAGAAAACGGACCCTTAGGCTGCGTTTCCACCAGGGATGAGCGAGGATGCGTAGCGAGGGATGTGTTTGTTAAGAACCAATAAAATCACTTCATTTACCTAGCCTCGCTCAGCGCAGCTCTGGTGGAAACGGCTTAGCGACCGAGGTTTTTATACGTACAAAACAAGCAAGGGATGGTTGCGAGGGTTGTGTGCGAGGAATGTGTTGCGAGGGATGTGTGCGAGCGAGAAACTACTAGCAGTCAGTGTGAAAAGAGCCCGCTACACATCCTCGCACCACTCATCTACCTCGCACATCTCTGCTGGAAACGCAGCCTTATGGGATCACTTGTTGACCGACTGTCTGTCTGTCTGGCAAGGCCCTTTTTATCAGAATTGGGTAAAAGCTAAATTTATACCAAATAAAAAAGCTTATATGCCGTAAAAAATTCAAGCTTCTTACTCAATGCATTAAAAAGATATGGCAGTGAATGTCTCATTTTCGTACGGAAATCGCGAAAATAAAAAACCTCTTCAGTAATTAAATTTTTGATTAAATTTTAATCGAAATAAAACCAACCAACGTTACTATGTACTGATCAATTATGTACAAAATTTCATGAAGTAGTTATGATGAAATAATAGCCAAAATAGAAGCTTTCGTTCACGTACAAAGGGGCGTAAGCGCCCTACCGGCAACCTCATCTTCATCAAGCTATATTCAAAAAATCTTTGTTGCAGTAATCCATGAAATTGAGGTATTTGGATTTTTCTTAGTTCGTACAATAATTACCTAAGTGTAATATCTGTTCTGCTCCGTATAATCAGAGAACACAGGCTGCATCTTGCATGAGTAATCGCCTACTCCCACTGCATTGTGTGCAGACTACAAATTATCTAGAATTACTGTTTTATTATCTAGAAACTCTGACCTAAATCCTGTTTGAATCATTAGGAGATCATAACTTATTTTTTGAACGATAGTTCCCTTTTCTTCTAGGAGGTTGTAATTTTTTTACGCTTTTTTTTCTCATAGCGAAGAACCTCTATGAATCTTTAATTGATTGATTGTAAATTACCACAGTATTAGGGTTAAATATGCCCAACCAACTAGCAACCCCCATAGGGGTGTATTTCAGAAAAGCCTTTTTAATATCACAAAAGGAATTTGCCTTCCGAATTTCAGGTCTAGGACTTACCGCTTAGGCTGTTAGTTGAAAATCATTTAATGAGTGAGCCAATCACGCAACTGTTTTATTATCATCATCACCATCATCATTCTGTAGAAGTCTACTGCTGGACATTATTACAATTTATTTATTTTGTTAAGAAAGAACACCATGACATTTATTATTATTAAATTATAATAATAAATATAAAAAAAAGAAATAATAATAATATAAAAACATAAGTTTTAGATAAAGCATGTGTTAGAAGATGGATAAAAACTAACACAGATATTTATATTCTTAAAATTCTTATTATTTTCAGCAATAATTGTATTATTTAGTATAAAACTATAAATTACTTACCTAAATCTCCTAGGATCATTAGTATAACTCATAAGTCTTATATCTGTCTGTGTGTCATACAGCCTCCTCGCTATCGCCTTCAAGCACCCGACTAGTAGATATGCCACGGGTTCGCTCTCCGTTGTCAGGTGTAGCTGGATCTTTCCTTCGTGTGACGTCGTGCAAACAAAATTCGCTTCATACTCCATCGTATCATCTCTGAGGTCATCATCCTGAATAAATAGAATAATGTAAGATTTATAATTTAATGCTTTGGTTTCCGCACTTCGTAATAAAACACTTGGGGGTATATGGGACCGAGTCAGAATTTTTTACGTCATCATCATCATCAGATACTGCCGGACGTAGGCCTCCCCCTTAGGCCGTTTGTCCACCACCGCCGTCACCGTCACGTCACCGAGAACGAGATTATTTTGGGTCGAGTTTAATATGAAATGACGCTCGGGTGACGGACGTGTGGTGGACACGCGGCTATAGTAAATGTATGTATCGCTACTTCGGCGCCGTCATCTCGTTCTCGGTGACGTGACGGTGACGGCGGTGGTGGACAAACGGCCTTAGAATGCCACGTCGAACAGTCTTGAGTCCTGCGACATCAAGTGGAGGGCCTTCCTTTATCGCGTCGTCCAGTTTGTGTTTGTGTGTTTTGTGTTCGCTCTTCAAGAATCTTTATTCCGCAACGGTCGTCAGTTCTGCGAGCTATATGACCTGCCCATTGCCACTTCAACTTGCTAATTCTGAGAGCTATGTCGGTGACCTTGGTTCTTCTACGGATTTCCTCATTATGGATTCTATAATGTAGTGAAACTCCTAGCATAACTCTCTCCATAGCCCACTGCGCGACAGTTAGCGACCACGTCTCAGTGCCGTAAGTCATCACTGGCAACACTGCGCTGATTATAGACTTTCGCCTTAAGACCTTGAGGTCTTATATTTTTTACGGAAACTAATTTTTATCAAAAAATCTAAAAGCCATCGCACACTGGCTGCGTATGCGTAGGCATAGAAGTACACGTCGATGCCGTACCATAATATAGTAATGTATGGAACTGTATGAGACATGGCACGCAAGCGTGTACATACGTAGAGATGCGCGTGCCTACGTTACGTGCTGCATAAGCATCTGGTGTGCTTTGGCCTTTAATTAAACTTACTTGATCATGTAACACATCGTGTACACTGTCTAACGTAGTCAGGAATTCACTCAAATTAGTGCCTAAACATTTAAATGCCCGCTCTAGTCGACAGTTGTGTGAGAAGGCAGTTAATATTAAATATTCCCCTAGTTTCGCCATAAAGTCCTTTGTGCTGACACCTGCAACAAAATTTACATAATTACTGCTTTTTCGTTGAAAGGCTGAAATACACATGAAAGATTAAACTGTTTAGTCGGCTGAGAAATTTAATGGTGGTTTCGTTAACTTGTTCACTAAGATCTTAGAAAAAGAAATGAAATGAAGGATCACGTTTTGTAAAAAGTGATAAAATTTAAGCTTAAAAACGTAATTCTTGATTACAATGAAAAAATACGCATAATCTAATAATATACCTGCCGTTACGCAGAAAAACTCAGAAATCACCTAACGACTTAACTTTTTACCCATTCAAAAGAAGTTATGAAATATGGCGTAACTTAGAGAAACGCCCGCGTGGTGTTTTTTCCATACCTACAAACTTCAACACCACTGCACCCCTTTAGGGGGTTAATTTCGTAAATCATTTTTGCATCCCTAGACCACAATAGGAATGTACCCCTCAAATTCCATGTCTCTAGGACTTACGCTTAAGGCTGTGCGTTGATAGTGAGTCAGTCAGTCAAATAGATAGATAGATTAACACTTTATTGATCACCACAGAAACAATAAACAAGTAATATTAGAATAACAGACGCAACGATGTTACGCAACGATTTTATACATTGATATCAGCTGTCTAATTACACTTACCCCATAATCATTTATACCCCATACTTTCATAATAATTTTTGAAACCTATGTTAGTTCAAAAATGTTTTGTCTTGTTTAGACATATGACATTTTACATCAGAGAGAACAAAATACTGAAATAGGTTTAAAAAATTATTATGAATATGACCCTAAATGTTTGACTACTGATTAATAGAGTTTTACGAAATGATGCAACTAGCTGCCATTACATGATACCGGTTTGACCTCAGTAATAACTTCAGTCGCAACGAGACAACTAAGACGCTACAATTACTTCGCTTTGGATCAGTAGTACTACTGAGTAGTTCAACTGGTAGTACAAATGATACAACCTTGTATCACTGTACTACAAGAGTAGTACTAGTGACCCTATGTGGTATTTGTAATATAACTGAACACTAAACATGACTAAAAAAACTAATTTTATTGTTAATTTTATACTGGCCACTTGTATTTCATATATCACCCACAGTCGTGTTGACTAGCAGTCAGTCATTTATCCTGCTTCTAAGTACCTTTCTTTTAAAAGAGGTAAAAGTTCCAAGATAACTTCTGAATGGAAGTCGTTTTTGACTGTAATGAATAAAGGCTTTACTTTATAAAGGTGAAAAATAATGAAATAAAATCATGGGTACTTCGTAGCATAAAGGAAAACAGAATACAATCTTGATGGATAAGAGCTACTTACCAGGTAAGTAATTTTATATTTATACATATTTGATTCAGGGGGAAGTGGAAAAAACCGTATTTCCAATGTACAGACCGCAACGCTAATTTTTGTTTTCCCCGAGTCACGCATTAAACAATACTTACTACGTCCAGCGTGTCAAATAACTTAACTTTTTTATCGGAATTTCAGACATTTCTAAATATTTATTTCAATCAAATATATATTTTAGTGAATAGAAATAGTTGTATAAAATACAAATATACTATAGTAAGCATTATTACTATTTATGTTCAATTGCAAAATAATTTAATACACTAGAGACATTATTATTTTGGACTAAACGTAAAAAAAGTCACAGGAAGTTGGTGAATGGAGGCGGCTCAATACCATTTATCGTGGCATTCTAGGGGGGAGTTCCTATATCCAGCAGTGGACTTGATGATAATAGTAAATATATTCTTCAATTCTTAACCATTAAAACGAATTAGCACAGCCAAGATTGAGACGAAAACAAAATCGGAAGTTAATGAAAAAAGAATCAAAATAAAAGTAGAAGTCAACCCTCACCTGAAAAAGGTTCTGAACAGGGGAACTGAGCTGTTCATAATCTAACTAAATTAGCTTTCATTGTTGCCACAAAAAACTCTATTCATAGCGAAGTAACTCTCTTGCGAATAACAATCTCGGTCTCGAATACTTAGGGCCTTATTCATAATCATTTTTAACCGACTTCCCAAAAAGGAGGAGGTTCTCAATTCGGTTGTATTTTTTTTTTTTTTTTTTTTTTTTTTTTTTTTTAATGTTTGTTACCGCATATCTCCGGCGTTTATGACCGATTTGGAAAATTCTTTTTTTATTTGAATAGATATACTTCCAGATTGGTCCCATTTTTTTCAGAATCCAGTTCTGATGATGGGATCCACGAGGAATTGAGGGAACTCCTCAAATATTGTAGGGATACATATGGCGATTTTGATATTTTCAGCAAGACACCAAGCATTTGCATTCAGAAAGTATCATTATCCTTTCACCACAATGGTTCTTTCATAATTTTTTTTCATCCAAAATTATTTAGTCGAATACAATGGCGGAAGTCGGTTTTTTAAATGAAAAGTTATTTTAAACCTATTTTAGTTAAAATAGCTTTTGTTTTGCTCTCTCTGATGTAAAATGTCATACGTCAAAACAAGACTAAAGCTTTTTTAACTAATATAGGTTTATATAATGATTATGAATAAGGGGGTAATAGTATATCAGTTATCCAGTTGCCATAACACAAGCTCTGCTTAGCGTGGGGCTAGATAATGTTGTGTGAAATGTCCAGCATTTATTTATTATTTATTTATTATTACTTAGAGTACAAAGCTAAGTCTAAATCTGCACCTGATAATGCAAATTAGTATTTTTGCAATTTTTGGTTTACCTGGGCACATCATTTTTTAGCGAGTTGGGCGAGTTTTACACCCTTTGGTACTCGTCTGAAGAAACCCGTTGGAGTATCGTACGACTTTTAAATTACAAAAATTTTTGATGAACAAAACACTAAAACACTACTACCTACTACTTCGTGACACTGTTATTTTCTTAGTTTGGTTTTAGATCAGAGACCAATGGTAAAAAAACCAGTGTGGTGAAAGGATTCAGTGTACCTCGCAGGCACTTTACAAGCACATACACAATTACAAAACAAACAAACACACACCCATGCCCACACGCACACACACACACACCCCAAGCACTTTTTATTTCATTATTTTTTTACACTGAGACATGTTGGGCAATTTTCGTTCGTATAAGATTTGTCCTGGCTGATTTGTCTGGCTTAGTTAGAAGTGTGTTATTACTGAAAGAAAGCGTTAGCCGAGTTGGTCGTGCAAGGCAATGGCGCCGATAAGCTCATCACTTTCACGTCTAATTCCTACGACTTGAGACTCTACCTACCCTTTCGGGGAAAAAGGGGTGTGATTATGAATGTAAATAAAAGGTTTTTTTTTTCATTTTGTAAAATGGAAATTTTCACGTAACGATAAGCATAAGGTCACTAGTACTACTGGTAGTACTAGAGATACAAAGGTGTGTCATTAGTACTACCAGTTGTACTTCTCAGTAGAACTACTGACACGGAGGTAATTTTGTTTGTGGAAGCACCAACAGATTTCCCGTTTTACAAACTGAATGATATAATTCACGAATGTTGTTTTTTGATGTTTTTGAATTGAAAGGTATTCTTGAGATACTTTTGAAGTCTGTAGCTTTGCCCAATTGTGTTAATACCGTGGGTGTGTCACAAGGTAGTAAATTTCTGGCAGGACCATATTTGTTTTTAATATAACTCTGTCACCTTTGAGATACAAATTCTTCTCGAGCTTCTGAGCTTGGTATTTTTACAATGTAATTTACATAGAATCAGAATTTTTCTTTTTATTAGTGGGTTTATTAATTTGATGAGGAAAATGTTTGAGAATAACTGATATTTGGTCTGGTATAGGCTGTATCTTCACAATAACAATCTTTTGCGTCTTGAATTCATGTCGCCTAATGGAAGCGGAAATCTCACGGTATTTTTGAAGCTTATTAATGTTGGAATGTATTTGTAACATAAAAAGGGACTTATTAAATGAAAGATTTTCTTTATAGGAATTTGCTATGAAGTCGGTATTGTTGCAAGAAATTATGATGATTAATATTATCCGGCCGTAAATATATTTGTGCCGTGATGTGTCCGGCCTAAGAATAGTCCCCCCCCCCCCCCCCCATTTTCTCCCGTGGAAGTAGTAAAAGCCTTACTAAGAGATCACACCAGAGGATGGACAGCAGCATCCTGAGTGCATAAGCACTCAGGTGGTATCACCAAACTGCGAATACCAATCCGCCTGCCAAGCGTGGTTGTTATGGGAAATCCCCCCATTGCATTCTATGGGGGAGGTTTCGTCCAACAGTGGACGTCTAAAAGGCTGTTGAAGATGAAGAAGAGAAAGTATTATCTTAAAATATTACACTTAGCAAATTTTGAGAAAATACTTATTGATTAGATACACGGATTTGGTACACGGTACCAGGCAGGGCACCAATCCGGTCGGTTCCGGCCGGATTAAAAATCTGACCGGATTGCAATCTCTAATTGTGAAGTTAATTATACGGATGGACAACCTGAATTATCTTTTAGGGTCCCTTGTTAGACTAAAATAACCCTAAAAAAACTTACACTCCTATTAATTCCACAATAAACCTGTCTTCAAAGCAACATAAACCTACTTTATTACAAAGAAACTTACTATCTGTGGCTCGGACCGCATCGTAAATTTCCTGAAGGTAAGCGTAATTCCTGCAAGTCTTCACATCGTCTGGTAGTCTGCGCCTGTGAACAATGCCATAGTTTTATTATAACATAACACCAGTGTGAGATCAGGATCAGATTCCCTGTACCGTGGGTATCAGGAACTACGAGTACTATTATACTACATCACCCAGACCTGGAACAAATATTTGCAGATCATGCAAACATTTGTCTCGCATTGGGAATCGAACCAGCACCTCTTGCGTCTCAGCCAGCTACTTGCCCGCTGCACTGCGGAGGTTGTCATAGTGATTATGATTGTTGTATATTAAATTATATTCTATATAGATGCAATTATATTCTATCTATTTGGACTCAAGTTCAAAATGGTCTCTCATGGGAATGAGATCTTATGGGATGGGGAAAAGAATTTTAGGCTACGTTTTCACCAAAGATGTGCGAGGTAGATGAGCGGAGCGAGGCTGTGAAACGGTGCGTAGGTGAGCGTTGCGAGGATGTGTAGCGGGCTCTTTTCAGACTGACTACTAGTAGCTTCTCGCTCACATCCATCCTTTGCACACATCACTAGCGCACATCTCTCGCAATACATTCCTCGTATACATTCCTCGCACACATCCCTCGCACACATCCCTCGCACACATCCCTCGCTCGTTTTGTACGTATACAAACCTCGCTCGCTAAGACGTTTCCACCAGAACTGCGCTGAGCGAGGCTAGGTAAATGAAATGATTCTATTGGTTCTTAACAAACACATACCTCACTATGCATCCTCGCTCATCTCTGGTGGAAACGCAGCCTAAGACCATAAAACAATAATAAATACCTAAATAGCTTTTAAAAACAACTTAAAACACTTCTTGCTCCATTTTCAAAAGTAATTCCTGTTTTACGTTAAATTAAACGAAAACATTTAGCAGAAAACGACATCAAAACTCAAACTTTAACAGACGTGACACACTTTGTAATCTGTTTGAAATACGTTTGCGTTATAAACAAAACATTTAACACGACAAGTAGCTGTAATGTTAGGTAAGGCCTCTTTCACACCATGCCAAAACCAACGTCAGAGACAAGAGACTCATAAGAAGCGTACGTCTTAATTATGTGCAGCCGTTGTGTATCCGGCCTATGAATAGACCCCTGCGCCTCCTTCTGCCATCACCAGCCTGTTTACGTCCACTGCTGGACGAAGCCTCCCCCATTAAATACAATAAGGGGGTTTGCTATAATCACCACGCTTGGCAGTACTCAGGTAGATGCTGCTGCCTTTTCCCTGGTCCAATCCTTTAGTATGGCTTTTATTACATCCACGGTAGGAGAAGGAGCGGTCTATTCTTAGGCCAAACACACCACGGCACTCCTCCCGTAGATTTTGTAAAAGCCAACCAAGGGATGGGCAGTATCCACCTGAGCACTCAGCACCAATTCTGCGCCTGCCAAGGGTGATGATTATGGAAAATCCTGCTATTATATTCAATGGAGACCCTCGTCCAGTAGTTGACTTTTGAAGGCTACTAATGATGGTGAAGAATACACCCTAACTAAACCCTACCTATTAGTGAACAATATAATGTATATTAGGAATCTTCATAGAGATATCTAAGCGTATAATAAGTTGGTTGTTTCTACATAGAGAAAAAAATATGTTTGATCCTAAAACAAATTGTTTGTATTATTTAAAAGTGTCGCATTATTAACATTATTTTTGGCCATTACTGTTTTAGTATGCAACTTAGATTCATCAGAAATAATGTAGAATGTATGGAGAATATCTTCGGGATCTTTAGTAAAACTCTTGCATGGAAATGGCCTGGAATTAAATGGAATTGCCATGTCTTCCATCAACCCTCTTGACCCAGAGTTTGTCTGGCCAACAAAGCAACCCCCTTCTAAATATTGCCTTATAGCGTAGATCTATAAAATGTATCTTATTCTCAAACTAATCAGCCATTTGGTCACTGGGTTGCTCTACTTCTTAAATAAGCATCAAGTTCCTTCTCTTTTCGTTTCACATTAAAACACAGAACATTGAATTTTTTGCAGTTCGCCTAAATGGTGACCAACTTGGCATAATTTCGTATCTACCTTGCTCTATTTTTCATAACCACTTTCATGTTGTCTCACATTGCACAAAATAAACTTCCATCTTTGAGTTACGGTGCCAATACAGCTTGCCAAAAATTATCGCGCTATGAATGATACCTTACATCACATAAGCTCCTAAAGCGCATTAAACGACCAATTTAAGAGGCTTCCATAAATATAATCCGACCGAGTAAGAAAGTTAATAAGACAATTAGACATGCCTTTAACGACGGAGGAGATTAGGGCTTTTTGATGAACACTTAGCTACTTACAGGCAATTGTATTTGTCGTAATGTTCCGCTTGGTTTTTCGTAAGAGACGACACAGCTGCGTGGAGGCACTCATTCTGTGGACAGAAATACTTTACGTTAGCTGGTTTTGTGTAAAAAGGTTCCAATATAACACATAAGTAGGTAATGATCACGATTTAACGACCGTAATCCATCACATGGAATCAGTGTGGGTAAATGTCGGATGCCTTCAATTTTTTGTTACCAACTGGTAGTTTATACGAGTCAATTGGTATATTAGTAAACTATTATTGATAGACTAGTCCGTGTGTTTGTCAGTAGATATAAATGTGTTGTTATTATTGACATTGTTTTTATATTTTTTATTTTTATTCTTATTCTGTTTTTTTCTGTTGTTTTGACTAATGTTAGTTTTTTTGTATTTATATTGTTTAATATTATTTGATTGTGTTTAATTAGTGTAATTGGTTACCTTGCCGTTCTAGCTAAAGTAAATAAATAAATAAATAATAAAACTAATAAGCTGATTTCAAAAAAAGGTGCAGTTTGTGTCAGAATCGTGTGGTGGGGGTTCCGTACATAGTAACCACTAGACCAATTAATCTTATTAGTCTTAGTATGTGCTGGTGTGTGTTAGTATATGTAAGTGCGTAGAGTGCATGTATGCGCGCACGCGCGCGCGCGCGCGCGTGTGTGTGTGTGTGTGTGTGTGTGTGTTTGTGTGTGTGTGTGTGTGTGTGTGTGTGTGTGTGTGTGTGTGTGTGGGTGTGTGTGTCCGTTTAAACTCATTTTCTCATAGCGAATATTTTCTGTTTACCGTAGGAATTTTAGAGATTCTTTAATATCTTTCCAACCAAACATTTTCAAGCTATAAAAATAAATATCATATGTATTTCTCATAACGAGCATCATCATTATGATATGTCACATTCACAAAATGCATTTTATAACGGTTTTTTTTCTCGTTTACCTCCAAAATGAACCCTCGAAATCAGAAATCATTTAATTACGCTATACGTCCGTGATTGGGTCACCTAATTTTGTATTTGTACTATATTTCAGCTTTGTTTGGTCCAGTAGATTCATAGGAAATATGCTACGACAGATAGACAGACAGGCACATGAGTGAGTCTGTTTCCTTTGGTACCTTTTGAAGTACGAAACAAATAGGTAAATTTTACTGTCTTAACGCTAAGACATCTTAATTTTGTTTGGTTTCGGTAAATCGATAGCGCGGTTACAATACTTGAAATATTCAATGACCACAACGAAATAGAGCACATTTGAAGCGGATTAGAATCGACTTTAGAATTAGTTCATCGTGTTAACCGGATATATTTAAGTATTACGTAGCAGGTATAATACCTAGGCGATGGTGAGGACACGAAGCCCTATCGGTGCGGGCAGGGTTACAGCCTCGTATTGCTGGTTGGTTCGATTATATTTTTAGATAAACTTATATGGGAGATCTATTTTCATTCTGATCTATCCAAGGAGTTTTAGAAAAAATGTAATGTTTAATATATTTTAGAGCCATGATAAAAACTACGCAAAGAAGCCAATCAGCTCGTTAAAGTTTGTGTTTTTTTAAATTGCGAACGAACACTGGATGAGTCTTACCCGATATAATGCAATGGACGATTTGACATGACTTCAAATCGGTGCTCTTAGTGGAACGCTTCGATCACAACGCTTGGCAGGCGGTGTGGCGGAGTATTAAAGTCAAAGTCAAAGTCAAAAAGAACTTTATTCATTGAAATCACAAGGATCATTTTGAATCGTCTTATATAAAATTAAATTACTCTTGTTCCAACGCAGCCAAGCCTAGAAGAATCAGGCAACAAACTCGGCTTGGCTTACATAAATGGTTCGTCTTACCACTAGGTGAGAAGCGCCTGTGTGGTGCCTCGGAGCAAGGAGTTGCTGATACATAGTAAATGAGAACTTAAAAACCTTAGGAAGGTAGTCAAAAGTAAATAAACATCAGCAAAAATATGCAAGACAGCACACGCTACGCTTGTTATACTTATAAATAATAATCTAATACAAACATGTAAATAGGTAAGTACAGATATTGCAAATTTCCATTTTAGCAGTCGAGGGGCAGAGCGACATCTGGCCACGCGGCTTTATCAGTGCTGAGTACTTTTTATTAGTGCTTTTTATTAGTGCTGAGTACTCAAGTGGATGCTGCTGGCCATCCCTTGGTGTAATCAGTCGGCTTTTAACAGGAGGAGCAGAGGGGTCTATTCTTAGGCCAGAACGCCCAAGCATTAGATTCAATAAAATATTTGATATTATCTAAGAGAATTATCTCTATCTATGTGCTATTGTTAGTAGTAGAACTTCTTGTGAAAGAGTTCGTCCGGGGAAGTATTACCACCGTACCTATTTCTGCCGCCAAGCAGTAGTGCTCGCATTGCTGTGTTTTGATTTGAAGGGTACGGGTGCCGGTGAAATTACAGGCGCATAAGACTTTTCATGTTTATGTCTCAGGGTCGGCAGCGCGCGTGTGGTGCCTTTGGTGTTGCAAGCGTCCATAAGCTACGGTAACTGCTTTCCATCAGGTGGGCCGTATGCTTGTTTGCTTGATGCCAAGTAGTATAAAAAAAACTTCTTTCAGAGATAAATTTGTACATACGTTATACATAAGTTAAGTTATTAAGAATTTATCTTCACTAAAATTATTTTATCGGTGCCCAAAGATAATAAATAAAATCGTTACAACAAAGTTTGTATAAAGCGTAAATTTCCTTAATTCCCACTTTGCCCAGTAAATGAGGAATATTAATATTTCAATCTTTCATAATCAATCCATGTCCAAGAGAATTAATTAAGTTTGTAATTCGGTATTCATAAAGCGCTAAAAGGGCCCGGCCCTAATTAAACGATAGACAGTAAACAGAAGTGTTGTTTGGAAGGTATAAAGTAAGGGCTAGTTCATAATAAAAGTCTGCGACACGATGCGATGAAACTTTAATAAAGTTTCAATTAAAAAATACGCATATGGCTGCATGGAAATAATGGCTAATATAATTAATAGCCAATTAATTACTGTGGTGTATTCAGCCTAAGAATAGATCCCTCCGTCTCCTCCCGTGGATGTCGTAAAAACCATCAAAGGAGTGGGCAGCAGCATTCACCTGAGTACTCAACTACAATACTGCGATCACTAATCTGCCCATGCTAAGCGTGGTGATTATGGCAAATCCCCCCCTTGCATTCTATGGGGGAGGCCTCGTCTTGCAGTGGACGTGTAAAGGCTGCTGACGATGATAATTAATTACCACACAAACACATGATCACGAAAAGGTATTAACTGAATATTAATGAAATTGATTTTATAGTTTTTACAGTTGATGCCAACACCAAATCTAAAGTAGATGTTATATTTTGTGGTAGGAAGTTATCATAAACATATAAAAATCTCTTGATTTTGGTTCACCAACCATATTTAACATAAAGGGAAATACATTTTCCTTCACGATAACGACGTTAGAATATCCACGCATCGTCTCACACACACTGAATCTCGTCCTATTTCATGGTCGAAGGACCATGTCACATAAAATAGGTAATAATATTTGCATGTAGAAGTGAAACTCCTGGACCCGATGGAATGATAAAATGTACCAAAAACTTTAGACCCAAAACCTTTAAAAATTAAATGTTTAATGTGATAATTTGTATACTTAACGGGCCGACGAAGGCCGCAAGCAAAATCAATTTGAAGTAAGTGCAAAAATCAGCTAACCCTGTTTGGCACCACGGCTTCTCCCCTGCATGGGTGTACGAGCCGTTCGTAATTTGTAACAAAATAGGTCGTGTTCCGTAATACCAAAAAAATTAAATGATGAGTAATGTTTTTTCATATCTTGTTGTCATTCTGTAACTTATAATATATGCTATGTTCCTAATCACAGAATACTAGAAAATACGTTGTTTTTAATACGAAACAAATAAGGTGAAAACATGTCGTAAAAGTCGTAAAAATATATAAAATAGAATTCGCTTACATTTCGTTTCAGGTAAGTATTTTGAAACAAGAAATATCCAGAAACCTAGAAATATACTACCCAAATCTGAATAATGACATAATATGGTGAAAATATGTTTGAATTACAAATGATTTTGGTATTGCGTTTGGATGGACATTTTATCCTCCACTGGCCCCTTAACTTTTTTGAATTTTTCTTAACTTTTTCTTTTTAATTTGTTAGGTTAAAAGAAGTTAAAGTGGCATTCACGGAGCAGGCTTTTGTAAGTTTCAAGTGTTTTTGAAACCTTAATCATTAGCGGGATGATTAACAAGAGAGATTGTATAGTCACAGTGCTGCTACGTAATGTGGTCCAGCACTAATTTTGTTAATTTGTGTTAAACGTGTTAATTTTGTTGGCAGAGGAAACGAAATGAGTTTCACCTCTAGGCTAATATAAAATACTTAGGCATGTGACAAGGACGCACACAAGCACATATCGTTCACATGTCATGATGGACACTCAGAGCTACGGTCTGCTGGGGCAAATGGATTAAGTATGTCTATAGAAAATAACTAGTTTCTTACGCTTGTAACGGAGTCCTTACATCCTGACACAAAACATCGCACAAAAATAGATTTATACAAGATGGGAAATATTTTACTGTACAACAAATTGAAAACGTAAGTAAATCATCTTAACGTGATTAAAAATGGGCGATCTTATCAACATAAGCTGCGTGTTGAGAGTAGCATTAGGTGGAGAAGTAAAAAAGTCTAGCCGTAGATGTAATAAAAGCTTCACTAAGGGATTACACCAAAAAATGCCCTTTTTGTATACTACTGGCGTAAGCAAACAAACATACGGCCCACCTGATGGAAAGTATTACCTTAGTCTATGGACCCCTGGTAACACCAGAGGCATCACATGCGCGTTGCTGAATCTTTAAGAATTTTAAAACGCCCTTTTTGAAGAACCCCATCAACCACATCTGACACAGCATCAACCTGAGTACTTGACACCAAACTGCGATCACCAATCCACCTACCAATAGTGGTGATTATGGCAAATCCCCCCACTGTAGTAAATGGTAGAGGCTATATCCAGCAATGACGTAAACGGGCTGATAATGATGAATACCACATTTCGATTCAATTACATTTCACGATCCACGTTTACGCCTAAGGATGATGATGATGATGACTCATCATACCTATGATTACCGTAATGAATCGGATACACAATGGACGTTAATTATTACTTTGAGGTTGACGCTGAAAATCACTTTCAGTATCGCTGGATCATCGATAGTGTCAGCGATTGTTTAATATCAGTAAAATTACGTGACTTTGTCCCGCTGTGTCGTGTTACGTTGTGTGTTGTTGTGTTTGTAAGAACCTCATAAAATGTCACGTATTTCGTTTCTATGTAGTTATGACGCTGTAGTTTTCACTAAGTGATAGAATCTGAAATGAGAAAATCCGTAGAAGAACCAAGATCACCGACATAGCTTTTCGAATTAGCAAGTTGAAGTGGCAATGAGCAGGTCATATAGCTCGCAGAACTGACACAACCGCTGTGGAATAAAGGTTTTCGAGTGCCAACCACAAACTGGACGACGCGGTAGAGGAAGGCCCTCCACTCGATGCACTAAATGCATTATAAACGTCGCAGGAAGTCGGGGATGGAGGCGGCTCAAAACCGTTCGTCGTGGCATTCTAGAGGGAGGACTATGTAATGTCCAGCAGTGGACTTCTACTGGCTGATGATGAGGATGATGATGAAAGCAGTTATGACGCTATAATAAACTAAAATGGACAGAGAAATGTACAAGATGATCTATCAAGGGTTCCTTACGGATCTACAGAACCCTAAAAACACAAAACATATTTCCAAAAACCAGCCCCTTGTTTTACTTTCCTTAGACCGTCACGTAACAGGACACTTTAAGTGCACGCCCTTTGGGGCTAGTTGTGGCGTGCGTTAGATAAGCGACGTAAAACTGGCGTGAAATGGCGTATCGGGTATCTAATGGATGGGCAATGGTTGTATTGATTACACTTTAACTGGCAATCCTTCTCAAGGAGATAGGTAATGAAATTGGGTCACTCAAGTGATGAGAACACGCCTATCTGGATAATCACTTACTTATAAACGGCTGATATCATAATTTTGAAGAGGAATACTTTTCCTGATTATAATTTCATCGTTTTCGAAATGAGATTTTCGAGTCTATTTAAAAAAAACCTGAACTGTAGTGAAGTGATTATATTAGCTACATCTAAATATACTCTATATAGACAGTTTTTTATTTATTAGAAAAAAGTTTAAATAACAGATAATCCTTCGTTTCGAAGTCTAACAAACTGTGACACTGATTATGATAACTCTACAAATTGAACCAACTATTGACAACAATAATGTATTGATCAAAATGTTTATTGAAAACACGATTTCAATAAAGCACTAGCGATCAGTGCTTTTGTAAATTTACGTAGTAAATTTGAAATGGAATTTACACAAGTTACGGAGACAAACCAATGTTTGGTCTAAGCCACCAACTTAAAACCCCAGGGGTGTAAATATTTGAATCCAGTTTTATAACTACAACCATTCAAAAAATCCTTCATTGTCGATGCCATAGAATTAGGCAATCGTAGAATAAACTAATATGTAATTGACCAGAACAGAGACAGGTTTTATTGAATAATAAACTAAATAAATATGGGATTTATCCTATGCAAATACGAAGTTATCGTAAATTTAGATGTCTACGCGGTTTTCTAATGACGCGTTAGGGAATAAAGATTCTCGAGTGGCGACCACGAACGCATCGGAAGGCCGACGAAAGTCGGTGAATGGAGACGGCTAAACACTAGTCGTCATGGTATTATATGAGGTAGGCCTATTGTCCAGCAGTGGATATCTATAGGCTGTTCATGGTGATGAATTAGAATAAGTTGATAGTAAAACCATAAGCTAACTGTGATGAATCGACTGACAAAATTACGGTTCATTTTATCTATTAGTTTAAGGAAATATTATATTTGTAGCAGTTATGCAAGTAGTTTCCTTTTCATTTTTTAAAACGGGAAATTTTCACGTACCGATATGTTGGTGGAAGCACCAACAGGTTTCGACCCTAATCAAGGGTGACTGCGATCCGCGCTCTCCCATTTTACGAAATGAATGATATAATTCTCGAAAGTTATTTCAGTTTCCTTTTATTAATTCCTATTAGAATTTCCAAACTATTACCTACGGCAGGTTTCACAAGGGCTACCACTTGGACCGGTCCTTTTCCACTTTGCTAGCGGCGACGCTCTGAAATAGTTTGGATACCGAGCAATTTTGGCCACTGTTTAATTAGAGGTTCTTGCTAAGGCCGGTGGAATTACTGTATAAATAATAGGGACAATAGGGCCACTACACAGCAATAATGTGATGATTTACTCACGTGAATGTTGAGTTAATAGGTACATACAAGCTAAACTTATTTTATGATGAAAAGGTGTGGTCAAATTATGACAGTAGTTTTATTTTTTGCTGGCGAATGCTGGAATTTGATTAATATTTACTTAACTGGCACAAGTATTTATATACTACGTAATAACCAAAGTGAAATAGAGAGAAAATCTCTTATTAGTTAAGACATTACGGCTTCGTCGTTCAAATAACGTTGTCACATTTATTCTTTTAGAGCACTGTGCCAAGAAACTTCCCACTTTTTAAGAAAGAAGAGCAAGTAGAGTTCGCGAGACTATAACAGAAAGGATGAAAAGATTTTATGCAAGTATATATATCATTAATAACTGGATGTCAGCGTAGGAAGACTGATGGACAAGACTACATTTTAAAGAACGCAGGAAGTCTGTGGATGGGAAGCGGCTAAAAGCTGTTCGTCGTGGCTCTTTAGTGGGAAGGCATATTATGTCCAGCAATGGAATTATTACAACTTATGATTATGACGTGCGTCGTGGCATTCAAAGGGGGAGGCATATGTCCAGTAGTGGACTTCTGCAAGCTGATGATGATGATAATGATTATAATATCATTATTGATTAAGTCAGCTTTTTATGCATCCATTATAACCAGAATACCCATTTCTATTTTTCTTAAGCTAGGATTTCCTAAGACGATAAGACTATCATAATAATGATAGCGCAGAAGCGGTGGGCGTAAAGTATTTCTTTGATATCATTTGAAAGTAGCTTTTAATGCTATATTATGCCCATCATTCACGAACACTACTTTTTAGAAAACCCTGGCTTTATACCCGAAGAAAAAGTAATCCATCCAAGCAATTTGTTTATTTCGAGTTGGGATTGGAACTCCCAAGTTACAACTATTCCAATCCAAACATTCTTTTGGGGAATTTCCGCTCGCTACCTATGAGAAACAATTTGTATTTTGTAAACTGTTTTCATAAAGGAGTTTGATACAGAAAGGTAAAAGGCCAGCCGCAACGTTTTGGGGATCAAAGCGTTTGAACCACATCACCTCCATCAGAATATTAAACAAAAGGTAGGTGTATATACCTCACGTTTAAAAGCCAAACAAATATAACTGACAATAACTTTTCTCTACTTTGAGGTTGTAATACAAGTTGAAAACCAATGCCGTACATTTCAAATTAAATAAGTTTTGTTGGAAATTTTATCTTTAGAACACTCTTCAATAAAATTCAATATTCAATTATTTGTCGGATTCATAATCTGATAAAAATTTGCCCAAACCTGCCAGGCTACTGTTAATAATCGAGAAGTTACACTAACTTCCTTCTCCATCTGTATTGTCATTGGGATTTGACAGGTATGTACAATTTCAGCTCATGGGTTGGGTGGAACTTGGTGCATGATTTGACCATTATATACGCGTACGAAATCTAAGTTTAGACCAGGTCTCGTTTCGTTTGTGGTCACCTCTCGAGAACCTTTATTCCCCATCTGTTATCAGTTCTACGAGCTATATGACCTGCCCATTTCTTCATCAACTTGCTAATTCTGAGAGCTATGTCGGTGATCTTGGTTCTTCTACGAAATACTATACACCGACTGGTTCAACACTAAAGTGCAAGGAAATTAAAAGCTCTGTTACGAAGTTTCCAAATGGTGCCAAAATGTGTAGCCTTGTTTACGATTTCGTATGTTTTTTTCAAGCGGTCGGGGGTGTCATTACAAAGTTGAAAAATTGTGACCTAGCAAGATCAGTATGTGTTTTTTATGGCAAAATATGAATGAAAAAAGCCTGGATCGTTTTTCCTTATCGACCATAACCGTTTTCGATTTAAATAAGACCTACTTTCAGAGCATGTGTGATAAAAATATGTGTTGTCTTCCTATTAAAATAGTGTTGTTATTATTTTTCTGGTGATATTCACCTTGCAGGCGGATTGGTAATCACAGAATTAGTGATAAGTACTCAGGTGGATGCTGCCCATCCCCTGCTTAGTTGGCTTTTACGGCATCCACGGGTGGAGACGAAGGGTTCTATTTTCAAAGACACACTCGGCTACCTATGACGTACAAATTCTGAGCAACAAGCAAGAAAGCAAATTTGACCCTGCCAGGAAGTAACACACGATTACTCTGTTTCCTGGAGGAGGGAGAAACCTAGAATATACTTTGAACACAAGGTAAACAATATATAAATTAAGTTTGTAATAAATATTAGAAGACTACGTAGGAATGTAATCAGTAACACAGTTGGACTAACGTTACCAAAACGCTAGCGAGAAATGGTAATGACCGCAAATGTTAAAGTTGGCCAATGACTCGGACAATGAATCGGGGTAGTATCGGGGGTAATCTTTGTAATTTAATTGGTTAATATTTGGCATAACTAAAGTCTCTTTAGCGACTCGCTATCATTACTAATTATTATTATAATTATATATTTATATATATATTATGTATTAACATTACATTAGTCAGCTTGTTCTAGCCGTACAGTTGATTTGAATGAATTCTCCACTGCTCAAACCCGACGGAACATCAAAAACAAGACAAATAATAGACGAACAAGCTCAAATAAATAAACAATAGAGACAACTTACCACTTATTACCCGGTCCAAGTTGAACAACAAATGTTCCTATAGCCAAGAAGACAGAGATTATTTTGTTACGTCAAGCACCCTTAGGTACTACAGAACATAATTATTGACACAGCGTGTTCAATGTCCGATTTCGTAAATCATTTATTATTATTCTACATATTTACTAATTCGTATTCATGTTTTTTTACCATAACTAAAGCATACCTAAATTGGAACTAACATTTGTAAAATGAACAATATAACATTAACAAAAGAGCAATATTCTTTATACGTAAAAAGCAATGCCAAAGCGGTCAGTAGGCCTGCAGAGAGAGGATCCTTGCCTTTATATTTATTTTATTATTATTTTTTTAGCTGTTTGTATCCCACTGCTGTGCAAGGGCCTCCTTCCATCCTTTTAAAACTTCGCGGTCTTAAACTTTTTGTTTTCAGTATATTAGGAGTGCAGACCCCGAAGTCTGTTACGACGCTTAATCTATTTTGCATCTATTATCTATTTCACCCCGAACTTGCGTCAACATTATGACGTAAGACAACAACCACTGGTTCTCAGACTATCAGATCTCGATACAATGGGTCGGGTATCGGACAAATGGTCCAACTGTCAGTTGATGACAAATTGCTGGCGATGAATGATTTGATTGATTGTTTTTGTTACAGATTTATCTACTGTTTCGACTGAAATATGTTTGATTATGTTTTATTATAGAAAGAGTATTTAATTTGGTATTTAGTTGGGATCAATAACAATGCGGTGGTCACGGGAGATGGGTGGATGAAGGCGGCTTAAGAATGTTCGTCGTGGCATTTTTTGCGGGAGGCCTATGGCCTATGACTTCTTTGAGCTTATGATGAAATCTTTTATAATTTATTAGGTTTTAGTGATTTAATCTAAAATAATGTGAAAAGTGTGTGTGTGTGTGTGTGTGTGTGTGTGTGTGTGTGTGTGTGTGGTGTGTGTGTGTGTGTGTTTTTATGTTGTAATGTGTCAGAAAGTTAATAAACTACACTGGATTCTTCTTATAAGAAAATTTACTTTAAAAGTAGTTTCAATTTTCCACTGTAACCCGAGGAGCGATTTCTTTGAAACTTTCTAAATTATTGTTTAAACACTTTTCTTATCTAACTTTAAAAAAGCCGGGAAAATATTCAAGTTGTATAAACTTTTGAAAACATTGTTGGACTCTGTTGGACTAAAGTTTTTTTTTAATCTTCTTTGAATTTCACTATGGCAAAGAAAGCAGAGAGAATCATAAATTCTCTGTGCCAATTTATGCTTCCACAAATTTCTCTTTAGAGTTTCTTTACTCTACTTAAAGCAAAAGAGTAATTTCATGGGGTTTGTGAGTTATAATCGCGAAATCCATCCAATTAATTAAATTTTAACTTTTAAATACTTAAATGTTATCTGCTGGCAGATACCATAATTTTGCCAAACTTTTCACCTTCCTCCGTTTTCTTGATAGGTACGTCCGTTTTGTAGCAATATAAAATTAGTAAGATCTTATACCTGTAAAACAACTAGAGTGGTGAAAGGAGTCAGTCAGATTCAGTCAGGATCAATCCCATTTCACATATCTTTGAATTTTTGGTTATATCTTTAACATGTCAATTTCTCACGATATTTTTGTTCACCGTTTCGCAGCACGTAATAAAACACATGTAGTTTTTACAAAATAACATCAAACACAGCATATTACATTGGGTCGATGACGTTTATTTCAAAGTTCTATCCTCCTTTTAGAAACCTTAATAAGTAGTTATGTAATTCAACTAAAATGTTCTACCCAAGGGTTGAACCAATTCATCTTTTGAAAGTTAACCATCGTGTCTTTTGATGTCGTAATACCCTCTAAATTGCGAATCCATTTTAGCAATAGAAAGGTCCCTCTTGATAATCAACATCTATGGTAGTATTTTCTGATTTGGCTAATCTTTTAACCACGTCTTAGTCCGTGGGGAATAAAGTTATACTGACGTAAAAACACCTACATAAATTAAAGTTAAAGTCAAAAGTATTTTATTAATTGAAATCACAATGATCATTTTGCATTTTGCACAGTAAAGGAAGCTATAGGCCTCCTCTCGATGGACTCAAGACATTACAAAGATTGCAGGAAGTCAGCAGATGGAGGCGGCTCAATATCGTTTGTCGTGGTATTCTAGGAGGATGCCTATTTCTTGCAGTGGACTTCTACAGGTTGATGATGATGTTGATGAATCGTCTTATGAACTAAAATTACTTCTGTTCCAACGCGACCAAACAGTAAAAGAATCAGCAACAAACAAGGCTTGGCTTGATTTGATCTTTCTACTACTAGGCGGGAAGCGCCTGTGTGGTGCCTTGATAACAAGAAGAAACTGATACATAGAAAAAAAAACTTAAAAAATATAGGTAGCTGAATGTATTGTAGGCCAAAAAAGCGCTGGCGTGATGATCTAGAAGTCTTTCAGCGATTGGCAAATAGCATAGGACGACCTCTGTGGCGCGGAGGGCTCGCAACCTCTTGCATCTCAAGAGGTTGCGGGTTCGATTCCCACTGCGGGACAAATGTTTGTATGATCTGCAAATATTTATTCCAGGTCTGCGTGTTATGGTACCATGTATTAGTTCCTGATACTCACGACACAGGGAATCCTAGTGTAGGATCAAGACTTAAGTATATGACTGTTGGGTGTTATGTTATGTTTTGTTATAGGACTGATGAAATTAGATTGAAATGGGGAGGCCTTCGCCCAGCAGTGGGACAGTACATGCTATGAAAAAAACCATATCCTCGCATTATTGAAGAATAATTTGAAACTAGTTCACTGGCTTTAAGCTGGTATCACATGGCCTGGCGGGCGTTTTATGGTTGTGCCCTCATGCATTTGATGGCACAGTCATCAAACTTTGCATTTTTATCGTACGTTATATATTATGCTTCTACAAGAAAAGTCTCAATACGGTATTAAATGAATGAAACATGTTTATTCTTCTTTTAATTATGGATTTTGAGGAATGTCTTCTCATTTTTGCCAGTATCAAGTAGGTATTATGGCGACACTTAGCCACAAACTCAGAAGCGACGGGAATGGTAGATAAACTCAGTAAAACTTGTAACACTTTATTTTATTAATAGCTTTACAATAATAAATGTTTACACTTCGACGTTTCAGTACCGACTGACTCTGTACTTTTCTCCCTAACCTACACTTCCCTTTCCGCCCTCTACCACTCACTCCTCCTTGCTAATGCCTTATTGGCTGGGCGGTCATCGGCAACGGTCGGCGTCCAGCCGATAAAGTCAAAAACGGAAATCATCCATATTTCATAATAATATTGTTTAAATGAAGTTACGGACAACTAAGCAAATGCTAATAAATGTATTATTAATTAGTTATTACTAATTAATAATACTTTTATTTTAAATTTCTTGTTTTGGTCTAGTGAACTGTAACAGTATATTATTTTGATAAAATTAGGTCAAATCGTTAAAGTCTCAGTCAAGTCGTGTTCAAGTAAATGGTGACAGTTGTACTAAAATGTTGGAGGATAATTTCCATTCATTTGAAATGACACGCAACACTTAAATTTAAATTAACTACCATGTGCTCTTTGAACAAACACAAACAGTTGAATTTAATTATAAATAAAGTATAGATGAAAGGCCAAACATACTTTATTTATTTTAACGGGTATTCATCGCTTTTATTACCTTTATACTATTTATTTACGAGTACAACGAGTAACTAAAACAAACTCACAACTCAATTCTCTGACCTAATTTCCCTTCATCCAAGCTTCCACTTTTGCTTTCAACTTTAATTCAACTATATAGACCTAATTTTGTGACACTAATTAAAACAGGCTTCAAACAGCTTGTGAAGCTTTTATAGCTTCAAAGCTGCTCGTTGAAATACAAAGTTTTGACAGATGAGGCTTCAAACAAGGTCGACGTGGATTCAAGTTATATGAGTGGCACATTTTATTGGAGCATATAAATAATTTAGTTTAAAAATATTATTTTTTGCTGTTGACTGAATCTTTTATATTTTACATAGGTACCAACTGGAAGTACGATGATGACTTTTTGAAAAGTTTTTTGTTTTGGAAAGTTTGTATTATATTTTTGTGTGTTACTCTTTCACGCTGAAACAGCTAAAGTGATTTGTTTGAAATTTGGAATGAAAATATCCGATACTCTGAATTAACATAAATAGGCTTCCTTTTATCCCGATATTCTCACCGGATCGAGACTTATACGGGTGGAACCGCGGGGCGCATCTAGTATTATTATAAAAATCTTGGTCTACTATTTTATCCATTCGATGAGTTCCGTTGTCCATATTTCATCATCAGATCACGTTATGATCGTCGTATGACGTTATCATGTTATGATGAGTATCAGAAACTAGGAGTACCATGGAACTACAACACACAGCACAGACCCGGAACAAATACCGTCACCTCTTGCATCTCTGCCGGCTTCTCACCAATCAGATAATATAAACTGGGTCAACATCAGCTTGCAAGATATAAACCACACATAATACTTAGTACATACAAAGCAAGGTAAATAAAAGTTGGTTAAAAGCTTCCTCTCGTTTCGACCCAAAAGTTAGATACTTATAAAATGAAGCAATATTTTCTGTTAAAAATAGGTGAACAAAAGAATCTCACGCTTTCTTAGTAATACTTCAAACTCAACATCGGGCAGTACCTAATCAGTGCTTCTTCTTAATCCGGCGGTACTCGCTGCTGGACGTTATAGTAGATTAAGCATTAAGGGAATAAAGCAGTGTCTTATGTCGCGGGCGGCATATTGAACCCTGAGCGTAACGAGGGACTCTAATGTTAGCTCCCGAGTGAAGCGAAGGATTCAAGCTGCCCAAGACGAAGGCAGGCTTTATTCCAGAGGAGCATACTCTACTTTTCACACCTGTGAGACAATAAAAAGCCACGGCTTGTTTTGATTTTTGCGGTAGTAGATTATCAATAATCTCTAAAGCGTCTGTTTTGATAAACGCTGGAGTAGATCACTATCGTTTGACATTTTTTATCAACATGAATATTGCAATAAAATTTACTGAAAATCACAGCACCAAACACGCGTGTTCTTTTGTTTCACATTCTTTGAAAACGCACCTTTTTCTTTTTTTTTGTTGAGTTCTGCTTATGGTGGCCGGTTCGATTTTGGAACAAACCTCTTTACAATGCCATATGGGCATTTTTTTACTTAGTTTTCCACGAGTCTCCACACGAATTTGACGTTCCAAATTCAAATCACTTTAATCCCTAGGGAGTTTCATACAACTTTATATCCCTAGAGAGACAATGTTTTACTTTACATTGAGGTTGCATGATTTGTAATTGGATATTGTCGAGCAGGTGGTGTGAAAAATTAATTACACCCAACAGTCACATGCATAGTTCTCACACTATTGGATTCCCTGTGTCAGTGTCACGGGTATCAGGAACTACAATTACCATGGTACAACAACACCCAGCCCCGGAAAAAATATTTGTAGATCATGCAAACATATGATCGAACCCGCAACCTCTTGCGTCTCAGCCGGCTACTCACCCTCTGCGCCACGGAAGTCGTCAAACAATAGCAATTATAAGCCATAATCACCACGCTTGGCACGCGGATTGGTGGTCGCAGTATTGGTGTGTAACAATAATTTTTCATCCCAGTTATCAAACTTGGTATTCTACTGGGAATAAATGACTCAGGTGGATGCTGCAACCCATCCCTGACGTAATACTTTAGTCACCGTCCACGGGAGAAGCCGCTTAATCATAAGAATTATTTATGAAATAGGTATGTTTTGATTAGCGCCTTATCTCATTATGCCTAGTTAGTAGAAACGCCTAAAACTAAGAAGAAGTGGAATTTCTTGAAATCAAAGACACACGGGTCTAGTCTTGAAAAGCCCAAGTGTTCCAAAATACAAGAAAAAACAGTATAGCAAAATGTTCAAAGTTTCTCTCAATAATAATTGCTAAATTATTTATCGCTTCAGTCATACTTACATGTAAATAAGGCGAATGAAAGAAAGAAAGAAAGTAAAAGCATTTATTTATGTTAATGAATCCATATCAGATGATGATACGAGAAAATACAATAAAACACAAGAGACACACACACAAACAGAGATTAACAAAGATTGTTCACTACACTACGAGACTAAGATTAATTGGCGAGTGAGCATGAGACAGTTTGAAGGGGAAGGTATTGGCAAACTATTTTTGACAAAATTGAAAACTTTCTCGAGAATGGTCAGGATAAGTATAGTTAAATAACCTCTTATCCGACAATCATAATTAATTATGAAGAATGAAGCAAATGAGTTCCGGATGGGGTAGTAAATGGAAGTCTTTGGTCTCTAGTAGCTACCGAGAAAAAGGCGTAACTATGTATTTGAGTCGTGCACGCAATTAAAACAACAACTTGTAAGCGTCAAGTCTAACTAGAATCCGTTTATAAAACCTCGTTAAAACCCCAGAAATACTTATCACAAACAAACACAGAATTTACGAGCAACAGAAGCAGTTTCAGCTCATCAAAAACATAATAAATCATATTTTATACATCTTACAGTACAGTAAACAGAATATCTACACTTGTAAAAACCAATGTTTGTATTTATTTATGTAAAACTAAAATAACAGACTAGCTAGACTAGACGAATGAATGTAAATGCATTTTTACTGTCTCCAGCAGTTCAGTCATTTCACTTTTCAGACAATTTCAAGAGAGTAGCAAAAACTTTTAAATGAGAGTTATTTTCTCCTCCAAAACAACAAAAAGGATTCGAATAGGGTTTTAACTGTAAGACAGATAGCTTGATTGATTGGCATGGTCTTAGGAGCTCCACACAACGAACGCAGTGCTGGGCGGAGCGGTGCAGCGCGGTGACCTCGGCTGCCGAACTTTGTAAGCATCTTTGTATATGAGACAATAGACACAAAGGTCGCCAATAGTACCAAGCTGCTTCCTCACAAAAATTAATGATGACGACACGACGCGCCAGTAGCTGGGCGGCGCCGCTTGAGCAATGCATACCGGAAGCTGGGCGGTGCGGACACCGCACCGCACCGCCCTGCACTGCTTTCGGTGTGTGGAGCTCTTTATGCGTAGACAAAGTCGCAAGCGTTTGACTCCTACCCCTCATTATAATCATTTTTTAAACCTTTTTTACTTAATTTATTAATGTAATAAACAAATATATTATTATTATAAATTTTATTATATTAAAATTTCAAGTAATATTTTTTTATACATAGTTTTTATTAATAATAGCTTTTGTTTTGTTCTCTCTGATGTAAAATGAAATACACCAAAACAAGATAACAACTATTTTAGCCGTCAAAGGTAAATTGATTATGAATAAGAGGGAAAGTAGGTAGGTATATAACATACACAAGAAACACAACTCTTATAGTATAACAATTACTATTCTTATAGTATGACTAATTACTCTTGTTTAAACTTAAGTAACTGACAGGACCGGCATGTCATTTAATTATTCAGGTGCATAGAATAAATACGAATAAAAAATAATAAAAAAATACAAGATGGACCAAGGACCAAGGAATTAGTTTTTGCATTTCGTATCAATACAGCAACGCATTATTTATGAAAATGTATACTGGCTACCTCTTACGGCTGCTGGTATACCACAGTGACAAAATCCAGACAGACGGAATGCGTTGGCTTTTTACAGGGCCCCGTTGGCAGTCTTTGGGAACGAAACCCAAAAAGTTACGTACTTCATTACCATTTTAAATTAAAAAAAAACGGCTAATAACCACTGTTTTTCGACACTTTTGCTAACGTTTCGAGACTGAGTTCAGAAGCCTAGCCGTTTTTTTCAATTTAAAATGATTCTCAACCACGAAATTTTCAATTCATTACCCTTCTTACTTGCAGTCGGGTAATAAGAACATCTTGTCAACAATACTTCCTCGCCTCGTCACGCTGGCTCTCACAAAGTCTGTCACAAGCTTTTCTGAACCAAACAACGATCTTGTATTAGAGATCGTTGGAACCAAACATAATATTATGAGCCGTGAAGGCATCAAAGTTTTGATTGCTTGCAAACTACACTGACGCATGAACTTTAAAGTAATGCATGAACGCGACTTAATAATCCTTAGGCCATATTCACATAGAAAACAAGTTGCTGGTACCAGTATACTGGCACTAAACCGTGTATACGTCCACATATGTCCACATATCTGTTTTATTTTCTATGGGTCTATTATGATACTGTCATAATAGACCCATAGAAAATAAAACAGATATGTGCGAACGAGACTCACGTCCGATCCGTAAATTATTTCGAAATCGTCACAGCCCTTTTTTAGTTTCAGCCACAAAAATACCCTAAAAATATAGCCATCCCATTTCAGGGGTAAAAAAATAGAAATTCCTCAATGAAAGTATTTTCTCTTTATCTTTACAAAACCTTGCATTCCAAATTACAGAAATGTGAGGTTACTGGAAGTATGTACACATAGAGGTTTTTTATTTTTTCTATTTCCATGCGAAAATTAGACTTTCAGTGCTATAACTTTTAAATGCATTGAGTTTAAAGCTTGACTTCTTTACAGTACTATAAAATCACAGACTTTTATGTTTGGTATATATTTCAAGTATATACCTTGACTCTTGACAGACAGACAGACAGGCGGACGGACAAGGGTCCCATATTTTCTTATTGAGGTACGGTACCCATAAAATGGGTAGGTATATAAGCGATAAAGGATAACTCTTTGATCCAACATATATCTCTGTAAATTTTTGCGGCAGGTGATTTAAACACGTGCAGCACACAACCATAGATTATTTTAACGCAACTACAAGTTTAACCACACATGCGCAAAATATACCACGTTGCTATGAACGTACGCTATGCCAAAACGAGCAGATCGTTCATGTTCCTTATGCCTAATGCCTTGCACTGGGTACGTCCATTCCTTATTTTGTCTAAGTGTGTCCGTGCACATATTCATTCCGGTAAGATAAGATGGAATCAGACTTGGTACTTACCTGGTTCCTACGTAATTGCGACATAACACGTGCTGGAAGAAACTAAAAAAAATAACGAATATTTGTTCGTGCAAATGTAATGCTTTGAACTATTTGATTCAGTTGTTTTCTGATTTAACCTCAATAGCCCTGGTTAAAGCTCATTCAGTATAATTTTACGCATCTCTAAAACAATTATTTAAATTGCTCACTCCAATATAAACCAATTATGAAATCAAAGCAAACAATTAAGAAAACACAAACGAAACATTATTTGACCCATTACATAATTAATTAAGATTTTACTCCTGTTAAGATGAAACATCCTTTGAAGGATAATTATAAGAATTGAGCTTATGATTCATATCTTGTTCCCAAATCAGAGATTTGAATCACTCAATCATATCTGTACTATTAGTCATATACTAATTACAAGAACATAACTGTATTACAGAGGATTAGTTAGAAAGGTGCTAATAAGGCAATTAAAAATAAAAATATTCATTAAATAGCAGTAATGGTAATTAAATAGGCAAATCATTAATCAATGAGCAACCAGCTCCAGTGGTTCATCGGTTCTTTGATGTCAAATCACTCTCAAGAACAGAGTGAATGATTTATACTTTTATCATCATCAGCCTTTAGAAGTCCACTACTGGACATAGGCCTCCCCGAGAAAGCCACGACGAGTGGTTTTGAGCTGCCTCTATTCATCCTCTCGCAACCGCATCATCGGTTCATAGAGCCATCTATAGCAGTGTAGGACGGGGATCCGTCTACTACACTGCGTCCTCAGATTTGGTAATTTTTTTTTTCCCGGGCGGTTTTTAACTATGTAAGCTAACTTTACTAATTTTGGGAATGATACTAATCATTCACTAGGAAGCTACACAACACTAAGGAACTAAAGTATAATTAAAATATGAAAACGTACTTAATTTAGAAGCAGGCTTGGTAGTTCAATGGCTTCAAATGTAAACCGACACCCACAGGCTGTTATTAACTGGGCTTAAATTAAATGGGTTTCGAGTAACCTTGCAATTTAATTTGGAGCACACTTTTAAAGAAGTTTTCCATTTTATTTTTATTTTTTTTGTGGAAGGCTTTGTCGTAGCATTTTAGGGTGGAGACCTGTCTAGCAGCATACGAATGTATTATATCGACTTCTACTGCTGATGATGATGATGATGATTCAAATGTATTGACTATCTTCAGCACACAATTCATTCATGAATTTATTACAAACGGCAGTGTGAAATAATTTAAACATCCAACGGACTATATTCGAGTTTGCATTGAGTCGTAAAAACAAAATGCGCACGCTTATTGAATTTTAAGTGCCGATAAACTTATGGATCCGAATATTATATCGAGTGTTGCAAACTGTTTGCATTTTACGTTACCTTATAAGTTACTTTTAAGGTTTCTTAATAAATGTTGGTAGCGAATAATTTACTTCTGATTCTAAAGTCGTGGGTTCAAAACGTAATGCAACAATGGATATTTGAAAAGTTTTTTTTTGTCCACCTACGACGTGCCCTTTCTTCATCAGCTGTTGGACGCCCACTGCTGGACGAGGAATCCTTCTTCATACAATGCACTTGCCATTTCTCATTTTTTGTGCTGTACATATTTTGTGTTTTTGGGATGCTTCTGCGCATCCCCTGGTGTAATCCCTTAGTCGACTTTTACGACATCCATGGAAAGAGACAGATAGGTCTATTCTTAAGCCGCACACACCACGGCACAAACTCAGCCCACGAAGGATGTGCCCTACTGAGACAAAGATGAAAAGTCTAATGTGCCTGACATTCCACCGGTACCCTTCAAACCGGAACACAGCAATACGAGCACGTCTGCTTGGCAGCAGAAATAGGTAAAATTGGTGGACACTACCACGCACACTCCAAGGAAACCAGCATGTCATAGAACAAAAATTTAAGACAGTGACATTTTCTTGGCAATGTTCATGACCACACTGATTTTTTCAATACAGGTCACGGCCAAGTCAAAGTCAAAGTCAAAAAGAACTTTATTCATTGAAATCACAAGGATCATTTTGAATCGTCTTATATAAAATTAAATTACTCCTGTTCCAACGCGACCAAGCCTAGAAGAATCAGGCAACAAACTCGGCTTGGCTTACATAAATGGTCCGTCTTACCACTAGGTCAGAAGCGCCTGTGTGGTGCCTCGGAGCAAGGAGTTGCTGATACATAGTAAACGAGAACTTAAAAACCTTAGGAAGGTAGTCAAAAGTAAATAAACATCAGCAAAAATATGCAAGACAGCACACGCTACGCTTGTTATACTTATAAATAATAATCTAATACAAACATGTAAATAGGTAAGTACAGATATTGCAAATTTCCATTTTAGCAGTCGATGGGCAGAGCGACATCAGGCCACGCGGCTTTATCATTAATAAGCAAGTACCTGCTTATGGACAATCTACCTCACACAGGGTACCAATACAAACCAGTTCATTTTACTGGCGTGAAGAAGAACGTCAAACTCACCGAAGGCGCCGTCAGCAACTGCAGCGCCTCACTTAGGTTCTTCAGCGTCAGGGTATTCCTATTCTCGTCATCCTCAGGTCCAGGCAGGTGGACCGAGGACTGCCTGGATCTGAACTCCGGCTTCTTACTCCCAGAGCTGCCATTGGCGAACTGGTGCTGAGACGCCGCACGGCGGAACGGACAGTCCATGTTGCTGAATTAGGTCATAGCGTTTGTATGATTTTATCTGAAAGAAAAACATATATTGTTTAGAATCATACCAAATTAACCTATATCAAACATCGTCAAGCTTATAAGGCAATTTTTGTCTTTCCTGCGTTAAGTAAAATCTTCGAAAAACTTATTCTTACTCAGTTATTATCACACTTCAACCTCGGATTTCTTTATAACCATCAATTTGAATTTACAAGGGTCAATCGACAGCCGATGCTATAGTATTATGCTCTTAGATTACATATTTAGAGCATGGGAGAACTTGCAGGACGCTATCGGAGTATTCTACGATCTGTCCAAAGCTTTTGACTGCGTGAGTCATGATGCTTTAATTTCCAAGTTTAAACATTATACCATCCATAACTTTTCATTTAAAAAACCGATTCATTCCCACTAGTCCCTTTTGGCAGTCCCTTTAAAGGTACTAATGCGACTTCCGCCATAGTATATATATATATATATGTATATATAGTATATATATATCAAAATCGCCATATGTATGCCTACAATATTTGAGGAGTTCTCTCAATTCCTCATGGATCCCATCATCAGAACTGGATTTTGAACCAATCTGGAAGTATATCTATTCAAATAAAAAAAGAATTTTCCAAATCGGTTCATAAACGCCGGAGATATGCGGTAACAAACATTAAAAAAAAAAAAAAAAAAATACAACCGAATTGAGAACCTCCTCCTTTTTGGGAAGTCGGTTAAAAATCAGGCAATTATCCTTGTTAATTCTTACTTATCCAATAGAGTCCAAAAATTTGATTTTGGTGGTTAAAGGTCCTCAGGATCGACTATTATCATGGGGTGCCACCGGGTTCCCTTTTTGTTTCTAGTTTACATTAACGAACTCCCTTTATAGTTATTGGTTTTAAAGTGTTAACCCACACTTTATAAATCAATCCCTCTTTGCTTGTATAAGACATATATTATGTGACATGTGAGTTCTGTTTGCTAACGATGCTTCTTTAATTTTCAAATTTATCAAATGCAAAGCTAATTAATATAGTATAAATTAATCACTATCGCGAGTTCTTGAGTGGTTGACATGATATAATCTTTTATAAAATTATTTTATAAAGAACAAATTAAAAAACAAACGCACCACGGGTCTTGATATCAGTGTAGGTACTGATCATGTACATAATTTTTTTAAAATAGAAGCAATTTAGCCAAAATAGAAGCAAACTTCGTTCGCGTACAAAAGCGTAACCTCCTCTAAGAGTACTTAGGACATCAGTCCGCATGAATGTACCAGCAAGGCTTCAGTATGAGACGATTACTAAGGATTACTTACTTAGGACCCTTAGTAACCCCAACCACTCTACCAAGAGTGTTAAGTACGCCAAGAACTTATTAAACTTGTTAAAATTAAATTACTCTCTAGGTACTTAGAAACCTTCATATCTCACATTAATCTAAACATGTGAAAATTTGCAAACAAATACGTATCAAGTATCTAGAAACATCTGAAATCTGCTCTAATTTTGCCAGACGTAATTCTAAACGCTTTAATTTTAATTCTCGACGCTCATTAGTAACCCGAGTTGCTCGCATCAAATTGCGAAACTCAACTGAATCAAAGCTTAGACTAAGAGCAGCTGGTTTATTACAAGCAAAACTATGTAAATACCTACCTAAAACCTCAGGACGGATACCTAACGAGTGGCAACTAGCAGCCTCGGGAGAGGTGGTGACCGTGGGGAATGCATGTCACCCAAGTTTGGAACTACTTTTGTCTGTGTTGCCATTCAAGGCTATTTGTGTAAACGTCAAACATGCCGAGTTCGGGAACAAGCTTTGAAACTAAAGATTGATTTTTGATAAAGTTTTTGAGACTACACTTAATCGTATATCGTTTTATGTAATGCGTATGAATCAGTTGAAGAAACTTATTCTACTTCATCATATTCTATCTTGAAAACTTCCACAATGTACTTCAGGGAAAAACAGAAACTGGTAATGTGTTCGATCCTTTTGCTGTTCTCATTTTAAGAATTACGGATAGGAGGATTATCACCATAAAAGATGGCATGCAGCCGAGCCTCTGGCTGTCCGATACGGATGGCTGAACTGGCTATTCTCTATCTCGCGACGTTTGCAACAGGCGTAAATTGTCCAATCAGGGCTGTCAAACAGTAACTTTTGTATGAGAAGAGCTACGTTTGACAACCATGATCGAACAATTTACGCCTGTTACACACCTGTCGCGAGATAGAGAATACGGGCTTAGTATTAAGTACTCAGATGGATGCTGCAGCCCATCCCCTGGCGCAATCCTATAGTCGCCTTTTACGACATCTACAGGAGTTGAATGAGTCCCATTCTTGGACCGAACTTACCACGGCTTATAAGATGTATAAAAATGAATGTTTCTTTGTTTGTTTTGTGTATGATTAATATCTATTAGAAAATATTTGCATAGTTTACATCTTGGCTACATAGTAAACCAGCTTTTCCAATTTGAAACTTTGACTTGAGTTGATGTTGTAGCAAATGCTAGCTCAAACAAAAGCGTGTGAAATGTACTCTAAACAGACGAATTAACACGAGGGGTATGAACTTTGTGAACAAATCGGTGATGACTTCTGAAACCCCTAGCGATTCGCGTGGGTAACTTCATTGGTTTAACTTAGTAATTTATAATATTACTAAGTACGTGGTAACTTCAGAATTTATATTTTCTGTAAAATTCCAAGTCAAAATTCAAATCGGAAGTTTCTAAGGATTTTAGGTACATGTAGAATTTTGTATATATTGTTGTATAATTGCTGTAATGTCGTGGTGTTTCCAACTTATTGGTGTTAAGTACCTAGGTTGACGTTGGCATGTAATATAAGCTTATAGGTATGTTATTCTTTAGCTATTTATTATTGTTACTATTAATACTATGAAACATATCAATGTTTGTTTCTGTTTTTAAGCTAATTTGTATCAATCCATGAGGACCATTAATTGGCTTTTCCAACGCCTATTTCTGTTAGCATAGATTGTTTTTAAATCAAACTGTTTGTAGGGGCTCGGATTGCTGATATAGCAAATTGGTAGCGACGCCCGCTCTCCGCTAGCCTCGACAGTCAGTCTTAAGCCACCGAGAAAAGTCTCTTATTAGCATCTGTATTGAGTAGTTGTACTCTACATGAAAAATATACGTTTATGGAGTGAACAGACTTTATAATTAATTCCTCCTACCGAAGGTCCTGAACATGAAGATAATAATCGGAGAGTCACATAGAAATATATCTCCGACAGTTGTGACCCCATTTTTTTTAATAAATCTCCGACACTGTTCGTCTTCCTTAAATAAATAAATATAAATATATCAACAAGCCACGTTGGCACTAGGCCCTATTTTCAAAAGCCATTTAATCATATGAATTCCAGGGCATCGAGCCGGTCTGCCATCCACCATAATGGATTTCCTATATATTTTACAACCCAATAACGCTGGAATTATACCGGTTATAATAAAAATGTACGGTCACGTATTAACTTTATAGGATGGTTTGTAATAATAGTTATTCGATAACATTTTTATCATCATGAATATGATACGATTTTGTTTCAGATTATCGCATAACATTAGCTGATGTGATTAGAGATACAGCAGCTGGTTAAAATCTACTGCTAGAAATTAACGTCCCACTTAGAATGATAACGTCTTCCCGTGACCCAATTTCAATGATATAAATCCACTGTTTGAGAGCTGTTCTACAAAGGCAGTAAGGTAACCAAAAACATAAAGAACAAGATGAAATAAAAGGGAACATGAATAATCTAGATTGATTTGTCGCGTGTTATCCTAACCGAGTCAAATGCAACGTCACAACACATACTGCAAGGCAGGGGGCTCAGTACGGGTTTTGATAGTTTTCGAAACTATATATGATGTTTCGTTTCCTTCCATACATTTACCTACTTGCAGCGCCCCTAGTGAAAACGAGAAGAAAACAAAGAACACTGTCAGTAAATGTGTGGAAGGAAACGAAACTTCATATAGTTTTCGAAAACTATCAAAACCCGTACTAGACGTAGGTACAGATATATTTGCAGTATCTTATCTAATTTTACCTAGTCATGTTTGCTGACGTGTTAGCCTGAAATCTAGTGAACTAGGTTTGTTTTGCAGTTTATGTGCAAACATCTGGGCAACCTACACTTAGCAAATTGACATTTCCAAGCTGTGGGTGTACTAGCAATGCGATTTTATAACATCCCAGGCACTTTCTTGTTTTCACAAAGCACCGCTCATTTAACGTCAGCGTATAATAAAAAAAACATCTTTGCACTGTCTTATCTTACGAAACAATAAACATTCCTTCACAACACATCTTCAAACACAATAATGACCTCTCCGAGAATGGCCCACAAATCATTTTTGTGACGCAAGCCGAATATTTCGTGAAATATTTCGGGAATTGTGGAGAGATATCTGCTGATTTACGGATGGAAGAGTATATTTTATACATGACCTTTATCGTAAGTTCCATTAACGACCCTACTATATGATTTTATATTCTACTATAAGTATTTGAAGACCTCCGTAGTGCGGCGGGTAAGTTGCCGGCTGCGACGCAAAAGGTGCGGGGTTCGATTCCCGCTACGGGACAAATGTTTGCATGATCTGCAAATATTTGTTCCGGGTCTGAGTGTTATGGTACCATACTCGTAGTTCCTACGATACCCACAACACAAGGAATCCTAGTGTGGGATTAATTGTGATTGTTGAGTGCTATGTTATGTTTTACACCTAACAATCTTCGGCCTTCTGCGTTCGTACATTTGTTAGACGTCTCAATGGTTTTTTCTTGATAAAACGCATGGTGGTGCTAGGTCAGTGCAATGACCAGATTGAGATAAAGTGGCCCTTTTTCAGAGAAATACCTTGTGACCGATGGTGAAAGAGCCAGTGTGGTGAAATGATTTAGTACGTCTCGCACAAGCTCCTTTGATGCATGCGTAGGTATGTGCATGTAATTTCTGGTACACAATTTATTGGATGATGCTAATAAGAAATTCATAGACAATCAATAATAATCTACAAAGTATTTGCTGTGTATATTCATTAGATAAGAGTACCCCAAACTTCAGTTGGTTATTCAAGAGTCTGTATCATAACTAATTAATGAAATCGCTCCTTCATTAATTCTCAGAAGAAGGTAAGTCAAAGATTGGTGATTGGTTGATTTATTTACTAAAATCTATTCATTCATCATTCTTATTATTTTATTTATTTATTTATTATTAATGTTTTTTTTCTAGTTCAATTTAATGTTTATTAGTAAAAATATTGCAAATTATTCCTCCGGTGGTACGTCAGACAATTTTCCAGATTCCAATAGCGCGACCGCGGCCATCTCTTCCTTTGCTATTTTTGCCTTTAAAATAGCATTATGTTTGTCCCGTATTATCTTCTTTTTGGCTTCCTCTAATTGGGAACATGTACCTATCTAACTTATATTAAGCCTAAGGTCCCCAGTAGGCAAACTGTTCGCCGCCGACTGAGTGAGCCGCAAATTTGTGGCGAACTGAAATTTGAGTCAGCGGCACACTCAGATCAATTTACCGACTGGAACCGGTCTTCCTGTGAGTCGGCCGCTCACTGAGACAGTAGGCACGCGTAACGCTGCAAACTGCATAGAGTGAGCGCAAAACTAGCAAACTGTGAACACACCATTTCAAATAAATGGAAAGGCGTACTAAACCGATACGCCGCTAACTCAGTCGGCGGCGACAGTTTGTTTACTGGAGACGCAGCCTTAGGCTTAGGTCTAGGACTAGCTTATGAAAGTACATGCACCCTGTAGGGCACTGCAATTCTAATAGAGTTGAATTAAAAAAGTCGTGCCAACCTAAGAAGTAAAACAAACAAGTTAATCAATCAGAAAAATCAATGTCAAACTATACCCTGATTTTTAATTTCAGACAATTTTTGTAAACAAAAAAATGTCAAGATATGCCACTGTGAGTATAAGTGTCATGATTGTGTAGCATACGTGTAAATTCTCATATGACACACATACATGACACTTATACACACAGTGGCATATTTTGACATTTGTTTGTTTACAAAAATTGTCTGAAATTAAAAATCTGGGTATAAGTACCAAATTACTTAAAATTACGCAAATGATCATGTGCTATAAGATATAATAGAAAATAGTTCGTTGAATTTTTACGATAAATAAAACGGAAACACAAAAAATAAATAATCACTCGACATATATTACAATTTATAGCGGACAAAGTCGCGTGTAATCGCTAGTCAATCGTAAATCATAACGTATTTTTCATTACTTTTACACATTAGATTTTATTTTAGAATTAATGTTATAGCAATAAAATAAACCTGTTTAATGTACTCAACCACATAAAATTCAATATCTATCTAAACGACGCACCAGGCGAATATTTGGCCTACTTACTATTATTTTTTCTGCGGCTTCCGTCGCAATAAATAACCGGTCTAAGAGAAACGGAAACGGAAATGTCCGGAAACTTGAATAGACGTGATTGTCATAAATCTATGTGAGGTTTTATATCACCCAAACAAAATAACACCGTGAAATAAGAAGCAGCGGCAGGTTCGATTCCCACTGCTGGGCAAATGTTTGCATGATCGGCAAATATTTTTGCCAGGACAGGGTGTTGTGGTACCATGATACTCGTAGTTACTTACCCACGATACAGGAAATCCTAGTGTGGGATCAAAACAAATCAAATCAAAAGAATTTTATTCATTGAAACCACAAGTATAATTTTGAATCGTCTTATAAACTAAAATTACTCCTGTTCCAACGCGACCAAGCCTAGAAGAATCAGGCAACAAACACGGATTGGCTTACATAAATGATTCGTCGGTACTAGGTATGTATACTATGTATGATACAGTTGGGTGTTAAATATATTATGTTATCCTACTAATATTATAAACGCGAAAGTTTGTGAGTATGGATGGATGTTTGTTACTCTTTCACGTAAAAACTACTGAATGGATTTGAGTGAAGTTTGGAATGGAGATACTTTACGTCCTGGATTAACACATAGGCTACTTTTCATCATCATCATCATCATCAATTTTCATCATTATTCACGTTGCGGGGCGCAACTAGTTAACATATAAATTTACAAGAACATGCCCATTATTTTCACAAACCCTTACTGAAAAACTTAAGAATATAGTCGAGATGGAATAGGTCAAAATTGGAGTAGGCGTGAATGAATAGGTCATGAGCTGTTCTATTTTCTTCATAGTTTCCCTGTCTCGGCCTTTTGCTGATCGTTTGTACGAGCTACATGTCATTAATAAAGTCACGCAACGTGACGTCATAGAGAACAATGGGTCATACAATATTCATACTCAGACGTTTCTGCACTTTTAATTGTAGGAGGACAATGATATTAATGATTAATGGATTTAAATACAATTAGTATACGGAAATAGATGCGCTATATCTACATTAGATCTACAATGAAGATATTCATTGTAAACAATTCTCATAGAAGATAATTTTATAAAAACAAAAATACCCCCGATTATTTTCAGTGTTCAATATAAAAAAATAAAAGAAAAAACTCGTCTACTGCTGACGAAGCCTCCCATGATATACAATGGGGGAATTTGCCATAATCACCATGCTTGACCGACGGATTGGTGTGAGTACTCAAGTACTTATATGCTGCTGCCAGTTCCCTGGTGTAATCCAATCGGCTTAATCGTTATCCACGGGAGGAGATGCAGAGCTCTAAGGCTGGACAAACCATGGCACTGGTTATTAAGCTCATTCTAATCAGCTCACGGTTCCAGATAGGTACTAACTTTATAATCATATTCATTCTGGTGACCTTTTTTTTAAACCTATATCAGTGGCACGATTATGTAATTCTGTTGCTGTTGGTTTCAATCGATTTCAATGCTGCTTAATTTAGGTAATCGCATAAACGTTATTTCAAATAGAAACAACATTGAAATCGATTTAAATCAATAGCAACTGAATTACGTAGAATCACCCTCTAGGCACCAATCTCACAATACAGGTTCACAGGTTTTTGAAATAAGTAAGGTTTTTCATGGCTATAAATGAAAATGAAAAAATGAAATTTGTAATGAGAAAAAAAAACATCATCACCAACATAACTTTACTAATTTAATCTTGTTTTATCCAAAGATATATTTAAAAATAAAAGGTACCTACAATCCATTTTATTCATTTGCTACTCGCACCAAGGATACGAATGATATATATGGAACTGCGGATTCTTTACGTATCTTTTGATAAAAAAATATGAGCCACAGATGGTGTGTTGTAGTGTTTTTCTTCGATTGGGCTCGGGAGTCGTATTTTCGATAATCTTCTGAGTAACTATTTCGATTGATCTATCAGATAATATTTAACTTGGTAGAATATATCCTTTTCCAATATTTATTCGATAGGAAACTTCCATAATAAATGGAAATAGTATCAGTAATTTCCGTTATCGCTTCCTATGTTCGGGAATTCCATTAAAACTGCGAAGTAACAACTGATATCTATACTGTGGTAAGATTTACTGATCAAATAGTGTCAACATCAGCTATCTTCCAAAGCCCTTTCCTTATTACGTAGCCCAGCAAGCGTAGACAAACGGTTTTTTACCCCTCCAACTCTTGTGGTTTTTTTTTATACTACTTGGCAAGCAATCTATCATACGGCCCACCTGATGGAAAGTAGTTACCGTAGCTTATGGACGCCTGCAACACTAGAGGCATCACACGCGTGCTGCCGACCCAGAGACATAAAGATGAATAGTCTCATGTGCCTGTAATTTCACCGGCATCCCGTACCCTTCAAACCGAAACACAGCAATGCGAGCACCACTGCTTGGCGGCAGAAATAGGTACGGTGGTAGTACTTCCCCGGACGAATTCTTTCACAAGAAATTCTACTACTAACAAAAATGTGAGGATGTCGTAAAAGGTGTGGACCTCTACAGGCTAATGATGATGAGGATGTTGTTGAATGTTACTTTGTCGAAAGTTGCTTGAATACCCGTTCGATTATAATAATAATAATTAACGTTTGAGTATAATATTGCATATGAAATGTTAGACAAAAATAACTTTCATGAATAAATAAATAAATAAATGCTGGACATTTCACACATTATCTAGCCCCAAGCTAAGCAGAGCTTGTGTTATGGGTACTAGATAACTGATATTCTTAATACAATACATTACATAGATAGATATTTTTTATTATGCATAGAAAAATACCCAGAACACCCTGAACAAATATCAGCAGATTGTACAAAATATTTGTTCCGAGGCGGGAATCAAACCCGCAACCTCCTGCGTCGCAGGCGAACCTTCGCCCGCCGTGCCACAGAGGTCGTCAAATTATATTGAATTATATCATTCATTTTGTAAAACGGGAAATTTTCACGTATCAATTATGGTGCTTCCACACCAACATAATATATTATGATATGTTGGTGGAATGTTAAGACAGTTATGTGACGACGACACGACTGAAAAAATTCTTAAGTTCTATAAAGAAAATGCTAGTTTGTCAAATGGAAATAGTTACTTCATTCAACTTCATTGTAGCGACTAGGAATTACGCTATCAGGTTGGCTATGAGCCAGACCACCCATAAATTGTTATTCAATGCATTCTATGCAACATCGAACCAAAAGCGTTAGAGCTTTTGGCATAATACATTTTTCTGAATGATTCGTGGTTGTGATGTGTTACTGATTATGAAAGGAAGAATCTCATCACATTTTCTTACCGTGACAGGAAGAAAGAATAAAAACCAGCCAAGTGCGAGTCAGACTCGCGCACGAAAGGTTCCATACCATTATCTATAATAACGGCAAATAAATCACGTTTGTTGTATGTGAGAAGTATGTGAGCCACCTTAAATCCCTTTTGATCGATTTACCTTAAACGCGAGAAGCCAATGAGAGCATTACACCTAAACATGGGTATTCTGTTTATTAGTAAATATTTGTTGTTGTAGCGGCAACAGAAATACATCATCTGTGAAAATTTCAACTGGCTAACAATCATGGTCCATGAGATACAGCCTGGTGACAGACGGACGGACAGATGCATGGACAGCGAGCCTTAGTAATAGGGTCCGTTTTAACCTTTTAGTACGGAACCCTAAAAAGCATTTATTTGTGCTAATATGACAAGAATGACACAGGAAAACACAAGAGACACAACACACAAACAGAGATTAACAAAGATTCATAGATATATAAATATTCCTTGCAAAGATTAAATAGCTGTTTCTCATTCAATTTCAAGAAAATATTTACCACGAGGTTACAAATCGCAACATGTGGGACCAACCGTATACTGATTTAAGCAAATATCATCGCTTTATCTCAGTGTTAAGCTTCATTTTTGCGTAAATGGCTAAAACAGATTGTGTGCGTGTAGGTTTCAAGCAAAATTGGTGTTGACAATATAATTTGCGTTATTTGCTTGATCTAACTTAAGCCCAGTTTGTGCCAAGTATCGAGAGTGATAACGGTTTGACAATACGCGGGTATTTTTAACCGACTTCAAAATAAGGAGAAGTTTCTCAATTCTGTTGTATTTTTTGTTTTTTTTTCTTACATTTTGTAGCCACTTTCTGTTAGCTCAGACGTTTTCAGAAGATATACTATTTGGAGGATCTTTTTATGATGCAAAAATAACTGTGAACTCTGTCGAAACGCACTGTTTTAGCTGATCTATAGACGAGCTCACAGTCACGCAGCAGGCTATGGAAAGAGCTATGCTAAGAGATGGAATCCGAAATGAAATCCGTAGAAGAACCAAGATTCCCGCCATAGATCTCAGAATTAGCAAGTTGAAGTGGCATAATAGGTCGCAGAACCGACAGCCGTGGGTGAATATAGGTCCTCAAGTGGTGAACACAAGCTGGACGACATAATAAAGGTCGTAGGAAGTCCGTGGATGGAGGCGGCTCAAGACCGTTCGTCGTGCCATTCTAGGGAGCACTATTTGTCCAGCAGTGGACTTTTTCAGGCTGATGATGATGAATACAGATTTTTTAATAATAGCGGCAACGTCATACAGTGGCCGTTAAGTAAAATTTTAAAAAAGTAGTTAAACTAAGTGTTAAGTAAATCTACCCAGCATGGGTTCGCAGTATGCTAGCTGATCTGTCTGCCCTAAGCTCACAAACAATTCGAGATTTCTACACTAGGATATTGGTCAACTAATAATGTAGTTTGGTCTAGAATCAAATCTGACTGCTTTTTACTGACATCATATGACGGAAACGGTTACCTTTGGAAACCTTGGCTAAATTACTTAACCAAACCTAACTCAAACATGTCATGAAAATGGGTCACATGTCGCCTGAGCCGCCAAAATCGATATTCTATCTATAACTCTTAATTAGAATCTTGCCAACACAATTTCTATTAAAATTGGCGCAAGACAAACACCGAGACTTTTAGTAGCGCGACTTTTAATAGCGTGTTTTGCGCGTTCGTGTTTAAAGAAAAAATCGAAAGAAATAAATAGCCATGTATAAACGACGAATGGTCAGAAACGTGTGTATTTATGGTTGTTTTGTAACTGCCATAATACATAGATGGTTCAGGTAGGTATACAGAATCATCATCATCATCATCATCATCATCATCATCATAAGCCTAAACAAAATATTTTCTCAAAGAATAAACTACTTGAATAATGTAACATTAAATAACAATCAAAAATATGTAGATCGATTCGGTGACGAACGTTTTCATTCTGCCGCTGTACATGCTTATTTTGATATGCTAATAGATAGGTACTGCACTGAGATGTGGTCGTTAACTATTGGCCGTATAGACAAGCTCAAAGTCACGCAGTGAGCTATGGAGAGAGCTATGCTAGGAGTTTCACTACGTGATAGAATCCGAAATGAGGAAATCCAAGAACCAAGATCACCGACATAGCTCTCAGAATTAGTATGTTGAAGTGGCAATGGGCAGTTCATATAGCTCAAAGAACTGATAACCGTTGGGGGATAAAGGTTCTCGAGTGGCGACCACAAACCGGACGACGCGGTAGAGGAAGGCCCTCCACTCGATGTACTAAAGACATTATAAACGTCGCGGGGAGTCGGTGGATGGAGACCGTTCGTCGTGGCATTCTAAGGGTAGGCCTATGTCCAGCAGTGGACTTCCTCAGGCTGATGATGATGATGATGAATAGATAGGTAACATTGTTTTGAAATGTAAACTTGTAATGGTGTAATACTGTTGTTTGTAATGTGATCTTTCATATTGATACCCCAACAGTCCTGAAGCCCAATTCTCGTTATACCTAGACAAAACAGTAAATTTACAAAAGAATCTTCTATTTGTTGGGCGTCTTTTTTATTTATTAACAAATTAACACACATTTATTATACACAGGTATTGACAGACACATAATATATATATAGATATATAGATACGGACAACAAAGTGATCCTATATAGGTAAAGATCCCGTTTTTCCTGTTGAGGCAAAACGGAACCCTACAAAACTATCCCCTCAAGGATAAGTAGATATTACAAAAATCTACTTTAATCGCTTCGACTAAATTACGAGACGAGCCAAATATTTTGTACTTAACGTAATAAAAATATAACATCCAATAAAATTGCCATGATAGTTTAGCTAGAATGGTTATAGCCTGGGTGATAGAATTTATTGAGTAAGGTAAATCTGTTTTATTGGCATTTTATTGAATTCTCAATGATTTAGGTCATTATTGGTATTGGTTTCGTAACTAAGGGACTTGTGGTAATGATTACGGAGGTAAGATATTGACTTAGGGGAAACCAGGGCAGAATTAGCCCCCGGGGCGGGATGGGAAAAGGGTAAAGTTGCAAAGGGGAGGGCGTAATCAACGCGCAATGCATGTCGCAACAGTCAGTTGACCGCAGGTGACTAATTTAGCCTCACATCATGTTTCTCCAGCAACATCACAAAAATATTTTGTGGGTGTACACAAAATTCATGGAGTCTTAAAATTTTCATTGAAATTGTATTCGAGGTAAATGTTTCTGTTTTAATGGTAATTGGCTGTTTCTAATACTAATCGCTACATAAAATAGTCTGAATTATTATGATAGAAGGATGTTTTCTGGTATAATTAAAAATCAATGAGCTGTCTACGTTTAAGTGAAAGCTTGAGCTTGGGGTAGAATGGGCGGGGTAGAATGAGCCCCTACCGGGGTAGTATGGGTCGGAGCCCATCCTGCCCTGTTATGCATGTGTTTTTATTCATATAAAATCAAAACAAAGTCATTATTCGCGTTGGTGTGTCTGTATGTTTGTCCACTTAATTCTTCTAAACCACAAGGGATTATGATGCAGTGTTCACCTATACTAAGTATTGGAGCAAGATAAGACTCTACACCAATGAAACTATGAGTATGAATGAGTCTTCAAACTTCTACTGCATTCAATTCCATGACAGTGCTTATTAAACAACTGATATAAGAGCGGGTAAAGTGCTCCCTAGTGCAATTTCAACTTCAGTTGTCCCCACAGTCTTGGATTAAAAGGTCCCGTTGACGCGAAAATCGTATTATCTGAAGTCTGGTGCAAACAAACTCTACTGGATCTTTTAGTTATGGCTTTACAAATGGATTTCACTGACAGACAAGCGAGGATTAACGACGTATTTTGAACTTAAGCGCAACACACACAGAGCGCGGGCGCGGGTCAGACGCGGGTCGGTCGCGGGTCAGGCCGCGTGCACGTGCTCTTCACTCGCAGTGCGGGCCCGGGTCGGTGGTGGCTTCGGTGTCAAGCGCGAATGACCAACCCATACTTGTCCCACGCACGCGTTCTGTGTGTTGTCTTCTATGTAAATTGGAAGGACTTTCCAATAGATATAAGGCTTGCGAAGGGTAGGGGGAATGGATATAGATAATATTCTATATATGCGGGGAAACGCGGAAACTTATAGTTTTCGAGAAAAAATATAGTTAAAGAAAATTTTGAGGTTAATATATAATTTTTGTGTATGTAGTTTTTTAGTGGTCTCAAGATTTTTTGTACAAAAACGCTAAAAATAGTATAAAAAAATCTTACAACCTACCGAAGATTTTTACAAATGGCCGGAAAATTCTGAAATATACCATTTATCGGTCACTCTCATTGTCATAAGATGAAACATTATGATCCAAACTATCAAAACTGTACCATCTGTCATTCAAATGTAAAAAAGTCAAATACCACCGAAACATGGCGTTCGGATAGCGATTTAAAATATTTATATTTTCATAAATATTTATTTCTGCGGTACGCAGAAGTAGGTTATGAATGCAGTATGCATTTCATAACCTACATGTAATAAAAATATGAACTTCCTAGCTCACTGTCGGTATTGGAAAGTTGAGCCTATAGAATACAACCGCGCCCGCGCGCGCTCGTGTTTATTGCGCTTTCATCGGCGCTGTGCGGTGCTGCACTGCACGTCACTTCACGTCACCTATCGCACTAGGTAAAGCAGCAGTTCATGCATTTCTTTGCCTATTCGCGTACGAGTGACGTAGAATGATGAGGATTTGGTAATTAGGCTGCGTCCCCAGTAGGCAAACTGTTCGCCACCGACTGAGTTAGCGGCGTATCGGTTTAGTACGCCCTTCGATATATTTGAAACTAGTTGCGCCCCGCGGTTTCACCCGCGTGAATAATGATGAAAATTGATGATGATGATGATGATGATGAAAAGTAGCCTATGTGATAATCCAGGGTATAAGGTATCTCAACTCCAAATTTCACTCAAATTCGTTCAGCCGTTTGAGCGTGAAGAAGTAACAAACATAATAGGTAACAAACTTTCGCGTTTGTAATATTATACACATTTTGGCTGTTATGGCTTACACATAAGATATAGATATATATACTGTGACGGCCTTTTTTGTAGGACTATTTAAGATAAACATTTCTATCATACATTACATAATGTGTAACGCAGATGGTAGATTTTTCTTACTTACTTGACACTTATCGTCATATTATAGACAATTAACACAATATCTTTATAAATTGTAGCCAACACATAGGCTACACATACACATATTCTGATGTATAAGCTATATTATTGTAAAGTTTCATTAAAATCAATTTAGTAGTTTTTACGTTGTTAGTTGTTTTTTTTTTAGTAACAAACATCCATCCATCCATACTAACAAACTTTCGCGTTTATAATATTAGTAGGATGGAGTGTTCACAGTTTGCGCTCACTGCGCGCGGCGTAGAGTGAGCACAAAACTAGCAAACTGAAAAAGTTAGTGTTAGTGTTTAGCAAAACTAAACCGATACGCCGCTAACTCAGTCGGCGGCGAATAGTTTGCCTACTGGGGACGCCGCCTTAGGGCACAGTACGCGGGCTGACACAACGCTACCATAATAATTAGAGCTTCTTTGGAGAATCACTGTATGAAATTAATCTAACTCAAATATTTATTTTACTGACTAGACCTAAACAAATTATTTACAACTTACCTTACCTTCGGTGTATTTTTATCAGAAAAATAGATTGAATTCTCCGGATAAACCCTAATACAAAATTCAATAACATTGCGTAGGACCTAAATCTGGAATGGGCGATAGCTGATAAATAAATAATTTTACGAACTTTCCGGAAATTATTTTATTCTCAAAATATATGCTTAATTCCGTTTGTAAGGCTTTCAGACATCTTCACAGAGAATTTTGTAAATAAATAAAGTAAATTGGATATCCCGCTCTTATTTCATGTTCTTTGATGAATACAATTTGGTTAGGTACTTTTTTTCAGTGAGATTGAGAACAAAGTGTAGGCGAGATATAATTGAGAGTACAACTAACGCAGTAACTTATTTTGAATCTGTGGTACAACTGAAAATGTAAGCGGATCAATTTAAAAGCATATTACTTGCATTTGTAAATTCAATGTTTTCTATAAAAGCTACATAACAGCCCGAAATCAACTTCTCGCCTATTGCCTACCTGCCTATTGCCTATCTGCCTATCAACCAAACATTAATTGGCGTTCAAATACCACTTAGATAAACCACAACACCTTCGTAACTCATTTTTGTTTATTTTTATATAAATATAAAGTAATTTCTTACAATAATTATTGTATTTAATGCCTTATGAAATATATTTTAAAATGATTTTTATTTGAATTCGATATCTTGCATAGTTTTGGAGGTACGGTGGTTTTTCTAAGTGACTCTATTCCATTGCACGCTAGAGATATCTTATACATATACAAACTTCGTTTCACTCGTTAAATTACTGTAAAATTCCCGCATACAATATACCTCTAAATATTACACTACCTATTTTCCTAGTGGCAATAATATGTTGTACATACATTGTAAACCTCAATCTAGGTTGCGATGAGCTGAAAATCCAGCAAATAACGTTTCCCGGTGCATTTGTGCTGACTCAACAATTGAAACTTTGTTTAATTTATCAGTTTGCAGCTGATTTTAAGTACCTTGGTTACAAAGAAAATCATGAAAAATTTAAATTTAAACACGAATTAATTACTTTAGCTTAAAATATTTGTATTAAAGTGGTAGTCCAGCAGTGGACTTCTACAGGCTGATGATGATGATGATGATGATGATGATGAAAGTGGAAGTTTATCTCGTCTACTCCACTGGTATTTTCTTGGTTCAGAGACCAGACCAACCGACGGTTAAAGAACCAGTGTGTAGAAAAGATTCAGAGCTCCTCACGTTTATAAACATAAAATTTCTTGGGGGACGATGGCACACCAACGTCCCCCATTGGGGGCCAGAAAGATGGGGGCCGCTGGGAATTAACGTTATTTTCAAGCACACGTCTCGAGTATTTGAATTTTTTGTTCTAGGACATTCTGGTTTCCTCATGATGTTTTAGTTCAACGTTTTAAAGCACGTGCATTAGAGGAAGTAGTTGTATTAATTAGAAAGGTGCAAACGATACACAGTAGTGTCATCTACACCATGATTGATGATGCATACGGCATTAAGATTCGAAGGGGGTGTCACCAACTATAGAAAAAAAATATATAAATATATACTACTAGAAAATAAAGAAAATACATTTATTCACCAAATTGTCTGTTGTTTGACAACAACTGCTAGAGCACGGAAGAATCCATGTGCTAGAGCGTGAAATGTGACGATCTGAACTGTCAAAAATTCAAAAATTCTCAAATTTATTCTTCACTAGTTGCGCCCCGCGGTTCCACCCGCGTGAGTAATGATGAAAATTGATGATGATGATGATGAAAAGTAGCATATGTGTTATTCTGATGTATAAGCTATATTATTGTAAAGTTTAATTAAAATCCATTCAGTAGTTTTTATGTGAAAGAGTAACAAACATCCATACTCACAAACTTTCGCGTTTATAATATTAGTAGGATTGAAACTAGCTCAAAGCCTAGGGAATTCTTCTTCTTCTCGCAAGTCTAGAGGTTAACCTATAAGTACTCTGATTTTTAATCTTAGACAATTTTTGTAAACAAACAAATGTCACTGTGCGTATAAGTGTGATATAATATAATGACACTTAAACACACAGTGGCATATCTTGACTTTTCTTTGTTTACAAAAATTGTCTAAGATTAAAAATCAGAGTATAATCAAAAATTACATTTAAGATTTAAAATTACATTATTTAATACCTACATTGGAACAAATACATTTAGAACTTTGATACTTACCAGTGCTCTTATTAATCATTCTCAGATGGTAAATGTATTTACCGAATTTGTAACTATAACAAATAGCCAAGGTAGAATGGACTATACTGATTCCCAGTCGCGCTAACTGAACTGTAAACTTTCCGAACTCGCTACGATTATCTAGCTAGTCTGCAGACTTTACCGTAGTCCATTTTCCCACGACTGCAGGTTTTAAACCTACATCGGCTTCTAAACCTATGGGAATTAAACGGTTTTAGTTAAAAGGCTTTATTTTAAGGAAAACTGTGTTTCTTAGTTGGTTTTCATATTTTGAATTAAAATCCTCTTAATGACATACACTAAAATGGAACTAAAATGGAATAAAAATTCCTTTATCAGCTTTTACGACGTCCACGGGGACCGGGTGGGGGGGGGGGGGGGGGGTATTTTCTCAGGCTAGATACACTGCGGACCATCTTAATTAAGTCGAAAGTTTATCACAAAACATACAATTAGGCCCTTGGTTGGACGGACGTTAATACCCTTGTACTTGTACCATCTTATCAACGAGGCTCTTTTGTCTAATGCATCAGGTAATGTATTATTAATTATCTCGGGCTTGTTGTGAGAAATGCAAAAGATTTTTATTTTTACGTTTTAGAAGATATTATAGAAATAATATGAAAAATTACCACCCCCTACCAAAATCCTAACCCTCTTATTCATAATCATTTTTTAAACAAATTTTAGTTAAAATATGTTTTGTCTTGTTTTGACGTATGACATTTTACATCAGAGAGAAGAAAACAAAAGCTATTTGAACTAAAATAGGTTTAAAAATGATTATAGGGGAAAAAAAAAACCTAAAATCCCCACGGGAAACGGAAAATATTCGTAAAGAGAAAATGCGTTGGTACTAAATATGTTGATTGACTTATAAGTTTAATTGGTCCAGTGGTTACTATGGTAGCCTACTTGCACGCGAACCTCTTTCCAAGCGAAAGAAAAGACAAAACCGACTTTTTTAAATTTTTATGTTACTTGTCTGTTTCATTAATCTGTCCGTAATTATAGATATTTAAATTTACCTTAAAATAAAATCTGCGCTTGATACAACAAACATAAAAAAATATACAACCGAATTGAGAACCTCCTCCTTCTTTTGAAGTCTGTTGAAAATAGGCCCTGGTCATGTAAAAGCTATTACTAACTTTGTGTTTAGTTATAATCTAACTAAAGCCAATTGTTAAAGTTAGTTACATGGGCTCTGAAGTGTCCGAAGCAATTTATAGTTCGTCATTCAGAGTAATAAACAAGCTAGCAAGATATGGTGCACGAGAGCCTAAGCTGTTGTCTTGTGTAGGTAATCAAAGCGCTGATTTTGGTGAATTTTAAAACACGTAAGACTTATCATAATTAAGTAACATAAGGTCCCCAGGCCCTCTTTGCGATGGACTAAAGACATATTATTTACATATTATATTCACAGGAAATCGTTAATCAGCAGCTCAAGACCATTCGTTGTGGCATTCTATGGGAGAGGCCTATTTTTAGCAGTGGACTTCTACAGGCTGATAATAATGATCATGATCAATATCTGCTTGTACTGTGCCATAGAGCGAGTTCATACTCGTGATAGCAGCTCATACCACCTGCACAGGGACGCACTATAGCTTGCTGACTACCATTTCATCAGTTCGGAGCTATGGTTATTTGATTAAAATTTCATTTTTTCCTCGATGGAGATGGAAAATGATGTTCGATTGGAGAGAGGAAAAGTAAACCTGAATTTATATCCCAGTTCTAAAATAGATGATGCAAATATTTTATATCTAATATAAAAAAGGCAAAGTCCTGACTAACTGACTGACTGATTGACCGAGTGACAACGCCCAGCCTAAACCGCTGGTCGTAGAGACTTGAAATTAGGAGTGTGTATTCCTTTTAGAGTGTAGGGGTGTAATAAGAAAGGAATTCGGAAAGTTCGCCCTCTTTAGGGGTCCAAAAAGGGCTTTAAATGTAAAACAAAAATGCTCTGTATTTCGGAAACGGTTGATAGTAGATGCTTGAAATTTTACATGTAGATTCCTAAAATGAAATTAAAAAACACATGTTTCATGTTTAACATAATATAACACCCAACAGTGACATACATACTCCTTGATCCCACACTAGGATTCCCTGTGTCGTGGGTATCAGGAACTACGAGAAACATGGTACCACAACACACAAACCCAATAAACACATTATTTAACTCAAATAAAAAAAAATGCGTTCGCAATATAAAACAATTTACACTCATAAGATCTGATTTCGTTGTTTTTTTCATTATAAACTAGTGTTGTCAAAAATGTTTCCTAAATGTCGTAACCATTTCCATCCCCATAATGACAAACAGCTCAATCGAGAAAAACCATTAAAACTGTTTCGCATTATGCTCAAATCTTATCGAATGGACAAAATAAACTCAAAGGGTTTCATTAAATAAAAGGAAAACTCTTTGAAAAATGGTTTACCTCCTAGTTATTTTTTCATCGTGTTTCCGCTAAGTTAGTATTTATTTTAGTTTTTGCTATAATCATCAATTTTAAATATGAAAAGCGTGACTGACTGGCTCACTCACCTATCAACGTACAGTAGCCTAAGTGGTAAGTCTTAGAGACCTGCAATATGCAGAGTACATTCCTTTTTTGGTCTAGGGGTGCACTATAAAAAGGAATTTCCAAAATTCTTCCTCCTGGGGTGCAGCGGGGAAATGAATTTTGTATGTAAAAAACTCCAAGCAAACGAAGTCTTAGGTGTATTCCAGTAGATACTGTTAAAATACAAAAAGCCTATTTGTGATATTTAGATAAGAACCAGTGTGATGAAAGTATTTAGGGTGCGTCTTGCACTCCAGAACGCTGATAGAAGTACAATTCATATTCATATCAATTCACAGTTGGAATACTGGAAGCACTTGGTTTTTAACCGACTTCACAAAAAGGAGGAGGTTCTCAATTCAGTTGTTTTTTTTTATGTTTGTTACCTCATTATCTCCGGCATTTATGAACCGATTTGGATTATTTTTTTTCTTTGAGTAATTATATTTCCTGCTTGGTCCCATTTTTTTCAGAATCCAGTTCTGATGATGGAATCCATGAGGAATTGAGGGAACTCTTGAAATATTGTGGGCATACATATGGCAATTTTGATATTTTCAGCAACAAACCAAGCATTTGCATTCAGAAATTATCATAATCCTTTCACCACTGTGGTTCTTTTATAAAAATTTTTCATCCAAATATTTATTCGAATACAATGGCGGAAGTCGGTTTTTTTAATGAAAAGTTATGTTATGGTACGTACAAACTTTTTAGCGGCTGCACATAAGCCTTGTCAGATAATAATGAATTAATTCTATATATTGTATATACCTATATAAAATCGTTATGTCATATTTATTACACACAAAACCTTTGATAAATTTTCTAGATGATTCTATAAAACAACACAAAATGAAACAAAACAAAACAAATTATGACAATGTTATGTGCCTTAGTATAAATTAAGTTTCTACTATAACAATTTGTAATTATTATTATTTTAATGTAGGTACATGACGTAGCTCCAATGATTGTATAATTTTTCAAATACGGCTTTTTCTTAAGAATTCTTACATCCAGGCTTTTAAAAGTTGTAAACTGACCCATTTTATTGCATTTTTGTTTGCAATTTGTAATTAAAAACTATGATAAAAAGCGATTGTAAAAAAGCACTCTCTAATATTAAGCAGCAATCAACACGGTCAGGGTTCCTTGAACATGCGACAACATCACGCCATTTCAAGGCGTTTACTGTGAAATACTTTTACCTTGAAACAAAGAGTTCTTTGAAAAGAGTTCAAAGGGCGTGGTAACATTATGTCATTTGACGAGAAAAGTTGTACATAAAAAGAGTCTTTCTGCAGGGTGCTCCCTTTTCTATCGCCACACTAGTTTTTTTCTACCAATGTTCACACTCAAAAATCTCTTTTGAAGGCCAACATAGCTCAGCTGAGCTAGTGAGCTTAAAAAAACAGGAACACGAAAGATGAGGAAGGAGATAATACAGATCCATTACCAAATTAGTTTTTCTTAATTTTGTTTAAATATGCATCCATAAGTTGTCTCAAAGACTCTTTTATCGACAAGACTGGCTCATCATCATCATTATCAACATCAGCTGATATACATCCACTGCTAAACCACGGCACGGCAAGACTGCCTTTTTAACCGACTTCCCAAAAAAGGAGGAGGTTCTCAATTCGGTTGTTTTTTTGTTTTTTTTTTTGTTACCTCATGTCTCCGGCGTTATGAACCGATTTGGAAACTTCTTTTTTATTTGAATAGATATACTTCCAGATTGGTCCCATATTTTTCAGAATCTAGTTGTGATGATGGAATCCATGAGGAATTGAGGGAACTCCTCAAATATTGTAGGCATACATATGGCGATTTTGATATTTTCAGCAACAAACCAAGCATTTGCATTCAAAAAGTAATCCTTTCACCATTATGGTTCTTTCATATTTTTTTTTCATCCAAATATTTAGTCGAATAATATGGCGGAAGTCGGTTTTTTAAATGAAAAGTTATGTTCGTTATATTTATTATAGAAAGATTTCTCCCGGCTGCTGGCATATTTAAGAATGAACGAATGAATGAATGAATGAATTATTTATTTGCTTAGAATGTAGGTACAGTATAAAACATAGATGATAAATATAATTATAGTTTCCAGTACATTCTGCCGTTAAGCGTGCAAAATTTAAGCAGTCCTTACAAGCTATATATGGAGGATAAATAATATCAGCAGGGGTGTGCTATTACTGGAAGAAAACGTAAGCCGAGTTGGTCATGGAAAGCAATGGCGGCGATGAACTCACCACTTGTCACATCTATATTCCTGTGTCTGTGCAACCCACGGTGAAAAAAGGCTATGATAACTTTTAAAATGACGGTCCGAAAATAATGCCATCCGATTTTTCGGAGTGAAATGAACAGAAGCTAACGGAAGTAGCAGGAACATAATATTATCTACAATCAACCAAGACTGTAACCAGTCCTTTTGTTGAGAATAACATTGTAACATAACAAATATAACAACCAACAGTCACGAACAGTCCTGATCCTACACTAGGATTCCCTGTGTCGTGGGTATCAGGAACTACTTGTACCATGGTACCACAACACCCCGACCCGGAAAAAATATTTGCAGATTATGCAAACATTTGTCCCGTAGCGGTAATCGAACCTCTCGCATTTTAACTAACTACTCGCCCGCCGCGCTACAGAGGTCGTCAAACTGTAGTATTATTATGTAGAATAATTAAAATACACCTCTAGGTATTCACTTCTGTCGATACATTTTCTTTTAATTGTATTTCTTTGTGGTTTTCTTTTACGTGTACCTACATTATTTTTGATGTTTAAATATTATATATAAGTTAACCTGTTTGTAGCTATATGTATCATTGGAATAGTGAATTCTTATTAATTTTGGTTTGACTTTTATACTTGTAGTTATATTATTTAGTTCTAGAACTTACATCTTAATTATGAGGTGTGTAGCGTTACCTTGCCGTAACACAGTTTTTAAACTAGCACAGAAGGTACAATTTTATTACTGTTACTACCGCCTTTATTGAGGAAGCTTATTAATATAAAACTATAATTTACGCACCTACGTTTTGATTCAGTAATTTTATTTAGTCTTTAAACACTCATTCTGGTGGTACTTAAATGAAGAACATGTGAAAGCAACTATTTAGTTCCTATAAGTTTATGTGAATAAATGTTATCTTATCTTATCTTAACAAGATCGGTCAAGGTGGACTTTTAACGCATTCTTTATTTCTTTGATATTATCATTTATTTAATAGATAGTGAATACTATACCTACTTTGCATAATAAAATATATAAATATTTATGACTATTTATACAGATGTGTAACAACAAAAAAATATTTATCTATACATCTATATACTCTTACATACCTGAACTCAACTCCCCAAAAAAGAGCACAAAAGTCACCGAAAAAAAAACACAACACAAAAATTATATAAACAAAACTACACAGCACATTTGAATTAAAAAAAAACGAGTTCGCGTTTCGTAGGCGTCACGGGTCCGCGTAGCGGTTCGTAGCGGTGTCTACACGGCACTGGCTACGGTGGCCGTCTCGCGCGATGTGCGCAATAAGGCCCCGCACAGACGGACAACGATTGCTTCGTCAAATTAGGCAGTGTGTTCACGTATTAGAAACTAGATTGTATTGACTACGCGTACTGTGTAGTATAAAGCGAAATGAAAAAGAAAATTCCTTTTAAAGATGTTTTAACGTAAATTAAAAGCCGCATCACAAGATTTAAGCAGTAGAGTGTAGCAAATGGAGATAACTCGACGAAAGATTGTAATATTTAAAGTCATTTGACAGTACAGACGTACTTAACTTTAAATCTTGTTTAATTTTAGACAGTCTTTTGTAATTTTGGGAATGATTTGGACTGTGTTGTCTTTAAGATTAGTCGCTCGAACCCTGAGGCCCAATTCTCTAATTTAAAAACATTCAATTCGCAGTATAATCTCGTCTCAGTCGCATTGTCAGCTGTCACATATATAGTAACTATTACTTAATCTTCGCATGTATACGCGAAGATTAAGACAGTGCGACTGACACGAGATTATATTGTGACTGGAATGTTTTAAAATTAGAGAATTGGGCCTCAGTTTAAAGCTGTAAAAATTTATTGTTTTATCCAAATCCGAATCAGTAGGTAATTTAATTGAAAACAGCTATGGTAATGACGTTATAGGATTCTTTTGATGTTTTTTTAGCACACTCACACACCAACCCTCACACTAGCATTGTCTCCTACGAACTAGTATAGTAATTACATTTACATGTATGTACGTGACCTGCTGGCTTGAACTGCAGCATTGCATTTCCTATGACAACCAGTACAATAAGAATGCCAATTCAGCAATGACGGTACGTGTATAACAATTAGCAGTCTCATTACGAAAGATTAGTCTTAACCAGAACTTACCCATGGCTAAGTTCTATCTAGACCTCTCCTTCATCAGCCGTTATACGTCCACTGTTGGACGTGGCCAAAAGCCACCATAGACTGCAATGGAGGAATTTGCCATACCCACCACGCTTGGTAGGTGAATTGGTGATCGCAGTATTGATGTTAAAAATTCAGATGGATGCTGCTGCACATCCCTCATATATATATATATATATGTATATTATATTTTGATATATCGGTAAAAAGGTCTTGTTAAATGAGGCAATGTTTTCCTTAACAATTTTTTACTAACGTCAGCTTTATACCATTTCTGAACCGTTTGATTTAGAAACTTGTAATTTCCTATGTAAGTATCTCGGTGGAAATATCTATCACAAAATATTTGGGATATTATCCTGTGACGAAAACATTTCCAGTTATGGAGTATAAACTACGCGTGGTCCTACACGCAATTGACCAGTTACTATAATATAGTAACTTGTCAACTGCGTATGAAATGAAATGAATATGAATATGATTGGACAGGACAGTCTATTAACATTTTGGTTATTATGGACTTTTTCTGCTCTTTCGAAGGGAGACGTTGTCCTTTTTTATTTTACTTCAATTTCTAGTGTTTTTTTTTAGTTATATCGTGTAATTATCTATGCTACTTGACATTGGCAAAATTGAGTAAATACTCAGATGCCAATAACAAAAAAAAATCTTTTGGCCTGTATAACTTTATACGTTCGACCTCTGTCTATGGCGCGGCGGGCGAGTAGCCGGCTGAGACGCAAGAGGTGCGGGTTCGATTCCCGCTGCGGGGAAAATGTTAGCATGCTCTGCAAATATTTATTCCGGTTCTATTATTTATTTGTATTGTGGTACCATGGTACTCGTAGTTCCTGATGCCCACGACACAGGGAATCCTAGTGTGTGATCAGGACTATGTATGACTGTTGGGTATTATTTTATGTTTAATATGTTTAATAGCTACATGACATCACTTCTTACGATATGAAAATTAATGACGAGTCAGTAAAAACTGCGCAAGAAATTAATCATTGACTGTAGGCATGTACACCACACATCTATTAATCAAATCATATTGCGGACGGCAGCGTTAATGTTTCTTATAATATTAACTTTCAACTTGTGTAGGATTGTTCATTAATACATGTATAATTACTACATAAGTGTCAGTATCAACATAAGCGTAAATGCACCTATCTATAGCATCTAGCTAAGCATTATTATTCTTAGCTTTAGTATTACATCTATGTAATTGTTTGATCACATAATCTTAGGCTTCTATTTTACTTCAAAATTATTAATAAGGTGTGTGTTTTTGCCGTGAAGGCTTCCGCACTCCTCCAACTCCTCCTGTGGATGTTGTAAAAGGCGACAAAGGGATTTCCCCCGGAGATGGGCAGCAGCACCCATCTGCCCCCTTATTCGCTATGACCAAACGTAACATAACGCAGGCTCGTTACGATATCAGAGTGGAATCATCGCTGAATCGAATGGGTGACGTCACACGTTATTGACAAGGAACCTCTTAGGTCATAGCGAATAACCACCCTGAGGACTAACACCAAACTGCAATCACCAATCCGCCTGCCAAGGGTGGTGATGACGGCAATTCAAGCACGCTATATGCATGCTTTTATGGGTGGCCACATCTAGCAGTGGATGTCTGCTGCACTTAGATTTATGACACATCCGATTTTTTTTTAATGTGTGGTAAACCTGTGCTGTTTCTCCTTAGAAATACAGTATTGTGTAATTTTAAATTGTGTTTGCAAGCATGGTGATGTGTTTTTAAAGAACCAATAGAATCACATCATTTACCTAGCCTCGCTCAGCGCAGCTCTGGTGGAAATGGCTTAACGAGTGAGGTTTTTATACGTACAAAACAAGCGAGATGCGTGCGAGGATTATGTTGCGAGGAATGTGTTGCGAGGAATGTGTTGCAAGGAATATGTTGCGAGGAATGTGTTGCGAGAGATGTGTGCGAGAGATGTGCGCGAGGGATGGACGCGAGAGAAAGAGAGAAACTAATAGCTGTCAGTCTGAAAAGAGCCCGCTACACCTCCTCGCACCGCTCATCTACGCACCGTTCCACAGCCTCGCTACGCATCCTCGCACCGCTCATTTACCTCGCACATCTCTGGTGGAAACACTCACATCGTTCCACAGCCTCGCTGCGCATCCTCGCACCGCTCATCTACCTCGCACATCTCTGGTGGAAACACTCACATCATTCCACAGCCTCGCTACGCATCCTCGCACCGCTCATTTACCTCGCACTCTGGTGGAAACACTCACATCGTTCCGCAGCCTCGCTACGCATCCTCGCACCGCTCATCTACCTCGCATATCTTTGGTGGAAACGCAGCCTTAGATAGCGTTATGAATCTCAAAATGATCCCCATTGCCATGTGCTATTGCAATCATTCCCCAGACTATATGTCTGCCTAGAAATTCGCGAGTTTGCGAAGGTATATTTTTTTTTATTCTGAGCCTCATTTCGTTATTGACGACCTCCGTGGCGCAGTGGGTGATTAGCCAGCTGTGACGCAAGAGGTGCGGGTTCGATTCCTGCAGCGGGACATGGTTGTATGATCTGCAAATTATTGGTTCCGGGTCTGGGTGTTGTGGTACCATGGTACTCGTAGTTCCTGATATCCACGACACAGGAAATCTTAATGTGGGATCAGGACTATGAATGTGACTATTCGGCATTATGTTATGTTATGTTATTTCTGTAAACTGTTAGTGTTATTCGCTATTCTACCCAAACGTATGATACTCCGAAAATCACCTTTAAAACTGAAAACACTGTGATAAAAAGTCCTCATAATCCCTCTTATCTTAAAAAAACATAAGCGTTCGCAAAGCCTACGTTCAGGCAGTTCATCCCACATGGGACAAAGCCTTCTCTATATAGGGATCTGAATACATTGTATTACAAACAGCTGGATCACTCGCAAAACGGAACATTATTACTGGCGCAATCTGACAGATCTGTCACTTGATTATCGAATGGATTGGAATTTAAATGGATTCTATACTAACAATATCAAGCTAGTATGTATCTTCAATCATTTACGTCACAATCTCAGGGAGAGTTTGGCTATATTCTTGAAATCGCCATGTTACTGCTTTTTCTTAGTGTGCTGGGTTTGAAAATAGATGGAAATATCTTTACTCAATAGTACAACCACCGCAATGATTAAACACGGACTCATTTTGATTGCTCAGGTACACTCTCTGATATCTGTATTTATTGTTGACCTCCGTGGCGTGGCGGGTGAGAAGCTGGCTGACACGCAAGAGATTCGGGTTCAATTCCCTCTTCGGGGTAGAATTGAATATACGGGTCTGAGTGTTAAGATACCATAGTAGGTACTTTTAGTTCCTGATACCCACGATACAGGGAATCCTTGTGTGGGCTCAGGACTATGACAATAAGGTCCATTTCTCAATACGCACCGAAAATAGTTTTGATGCATTTAAAAATAAACTGGGAAATTTTTAGAAAATAAGGTGTATTACTCCATTAATGAATTTTTAAATGACTTTGAATGTTAGGAAATATTTTATGTGCTATTTAAACCTTCTTATATTATTTGACATATATTATTTGACATTTAATGAAATTTATTATGTGCATTGTTTTATATTTTTTATTTTTTGACTTATGTAATTTATTTATTTTTTTGTTTAATTATACGAATGTTGGAGGCCTGACATGGCAGACTAGAGATACAAAATATGATTTTAACACCAATGTAATGTTACCACCTAGATCTATCAATAATAAATTCATTTATCATTTATCATTATGTTTGTAACTGTTAGGTGTTATGTATTAACTGAGCTAGCTGTTTTATTACTCAGCTGTGTATGAAGGTAACAAAAGGGGTTGCACAACAATTTCCCCAAGCGATTTAGGGATTAATTTTAACAGGTTTAAAGTGTAAGTTTTGAAATTGTTGTAATTTGTTTTTGATTATTTTGATGGATAACTCCCATAATTAAAATAGTCAATAATTTCAATAGTTAGTTTAAGAAAACCATTAGTCACAATCCGGACGAAATAATGCCTCCCTCTCGATGGCCCGAGGACATTATAAAGGTCGCAGGAAGTCGGTGAATGGAGGCGGGTCGAAACCTTTGGTCGTGATATTCTATAGTGGTGGCCTATGGCCAGTAGTGAACTATAGGCTGATGAAGATGATCCTCCGAAGGATCCGTAGAAGAACCAAGATCACCAACATAGCTCGCAGAACCGACAGGATATAAGTGACAATCACAAACAACACTGTAGTTTCCTACTGAAAGGCTGCCATCTCGATGGACCGGTGAAGTTCTCAAGGTCACAGGTAGTCGGTGTATGGAGGCGGCTCAAGAGCGTTTGTTGTGGCGTTCTATGAGGCATGTAGAATAGAATAAAATATTCTTTATTGCACAAAAAAAAACATGTACATAGGCGAACTTAATGTTAGGTAGCATTCTCTACCAGCTAACCTTTGAGTAGTGCGGATAAATTTATGTAGGTGGTGCATAATACGTTGAAAAGAATCAGGTAGTACTTTATGTACTCAGGTATAGTTTCACAATAATAATTATGAATTAAGTAAACATACATGAACAATATTATACCAGGTACACACTAACAATAAATAAATACATACACTAGGTACTTTCAATATTATAATATATACATACCAATCAATATCTCATATCTACAGTAGTGGACTTCTAAAGATGAAGAAAGAAGGCGGCCCGCCAACTGAAAAAGAATTTAAAATATGGCCCACTTCAAAACTTGGTTGGCCGCCCTTATGATTCTTTTGTAGGCTTCTTGCTCTCTGGTCGTCCAAGCTTATCGCACTAGTCTCACTTTGTCGCTCTAGAGTTAGTGTCACTCTCGTGTCGGCTTAGGTTGTCGCTTGTTTCGTACTTAACTTAATTTTTCATGAAAATATTCTCTTCGCCCTAATTCCCCAACTCAAAGTGTGTACCGATAATGCAATTGGTCTAATTCAAACACTCATCTGTTACGAATTCAATACGCTCATAATTTCCATTAATTTGCAAATGTGTGCTAATTCGATCAATTCAGGAAAACTCATTTTGCCACTGGGCAATATTGTTGCTGGCATTTCGTGCCAAGTAGGTTAAATAAGCTTGATTTAGTTAATTGAACGAGCGAAGTAAGTTTTTTGAGTCCACTTGGGTGAACTAGCATTTGTGTGTAAAATAATATATGTAAAATCATAAAAGAAGTGACTCTCTCAAGAAGTGTTGATGAGCTGTAATGAGGAAAAAACAATAAAATTTGAATTTCGCGCCACTTTACTAACGTTCTACCATTATTACCTACAAACTGAAAATAATACCAAGTTACAACGCTCGACAATCTTATTCACATTTAGTCTTAGTCACACAAATGTTAAAACGCGTGTGGTTAGGTAGGTAAGTGAATTTAAAATCATTATTTTTTAATTTTCGAAAAAGATCTTGCAATTTTACTAAAGTAACTTTCGTGAAACATATCATTCGTCTCTGAGCTCGCTCCTCTCGGCTCGTCCCTGAGACGCAGTGCGAGGAAGGACGCGGAGGGAGTGTAGCGCGGATCCTATACCCACCCTGATGAAGACCCTCGATTAGGGTCGAAACCTGTTGGTGCTTCCACCAACATATCGGTACGTGAAAATTTCCCGTTTTTACAAAATGGAAGATTTTGCAACCTAAATTTCCTTTACTTTTATTCCAGCCAATTCAACTCGTTTTGTCGTTGTAACCAATAGCATGTTTATGAATATATGGTATATATGAATATGTGTGGTACATATGGGTAGAAAACCCCTAAGGTTTCCTCACCAAATAATGTTAATAGATATACGAAAATATAAATTCTTGAATTGATACAATTATGTTACCTTTCTTACAAATAATAATAAAAAAGATGGGCGACCTTATGTCTAAAAGCGATATTTTTTCAGTTATAATATAATTATCGTTGCTAGCCTAACTGAAGGTTAACCACAGGTCTGCCACGGAATTGCGAAACTTATATTTTGTGAGGTAGGTATACTTGCTCGTAAATCATAGATGCGAAACTAACTACACATACCTAGAACTCTGTCCAACACGTAATACATAACTTATCACTCTAATCAGACATTATCTATGCCATCTGGTCATTACAGATTCACAATAGCTCCATTAGATTGAATACCTCTGATAATGTAATCAAGATCACGTCAAGACTGTCACTGCGGCGATCATTGCCTTTGTATAAAGCCTGCCCGAGTGTTTGGCCAACCAAATGGCAACTGTTCTACTTTGGAAAATAATTATATCGAGGAAATTGTATGTAGGTAGTTGTGTTTCCTTTCGAGAGGTTTTAGAATAAAAGCTTTAAATTAATGTACATTTTAAATGAATTCCACAGCTATTATACAAATTTACGTATGCTGAAACAAAAGGTCGTGTTTTTCTAGAATTCCTTAAGATGCAATTTAGAATACATTGTGATTTCCTAGGAAATTATCGAATGACATACCCGATATCCTTCAAAGTATTAGAACAAACCACAGTAAGGTACTATTAAACACTTATAACAGCTTTTTCACTTCCCATACTCACAACGTGTCATTTTAGCTGAACGTATGGGCGTAGTAGAACTTGTGAAAGAGTTCGTCCGGGGAAGTACTACCAACGTACCTATTTCTGCCGCCAAGCAGTAGTGCTCACATTGCTGTGTTTCGGTTTGAAGGGTACCTACGGGTGCCGGTGAAATTACAGGCACATGACGATATGATATGATGCAGACTTTATATATCTTTGTCCCAGGGTTGGCAGCGCGCGTGTGATGCATCTGATGTTGCAGGCGTCCATATTAGGATACGGTAACAACTTGCCATCAGGTAGGCCGCTTGTGCGTCTCAGGTGAATGTTTGCTTGCCAAATAGTGTAAAAAAAAACCATCACCACCATGCAACATCGCGTCGTAGATGGCAGTATCCATTACGATGACATAAAGGTTTGAATTTAACAGTTCAAAAGCTTTGGTCAGGCAAAATAGGTGTAAAAATATTTTCTCGTTAGCTCGTCCAAGCAAGCAAGGTTTTGTTTGTCATTCGAAATCCGCGTGCAAAAATATGCTTTTAAAGCACAGTGTGACCTAAACCCGCACTTTACGCACGCGTTTCCGTGACTTAAATAGCTCTTTTTTACACCGTGCGAAAATGAACGTCCGGGGCGGGTTTATGTCACTTGTGCTATAAAATAGTATATGATACCTGTGCCCTAAGTTGTTAAGCGTTTAGCACCCTCGCTACGCTCGGGCGCTAACTCACGCCGTGCAATAATAGGCAACTTAGGTCACACGTATCGTAATATACTATTTCTCCGCTAACATGGAAAAGGTTTTTAAAATTCTAACCTATTCCAAAAGTTTTTGAATTTAAACACTACATTTTCCTTTTACTCTCTGGAAAAGGAAACTTGAACCTGGTTCTCCAGACCAAGGTAAGATGCTCTTGCACACAACAATACAACATAGGTTTCTAACAATCAACATGTTAGGAACTTCCTACTCAACAAATTGCAAAGTACTGTTTCCCTTGTTCGCTCCGGTCAATCAAGAACTTTTCGAAGGAAACTACTGTGAGATGAGTATACAGTTTTCGGCTGTTGCTATGGCACATCGTATAAAAGAAGGATCGAAAAGATTAATATAACTTTAGTTTTGTAGAACATTTTCACACGTACACGCACCGTTCGTTAAGGTTCCGTAGCCAAATGGTAAAAGAAAGAATCCTTGTAATTTCGTCCTGTCTATCCGCCCGTTTGTTTGTCCATCTGTCTATATTTCACAGCCATTTTACTCTGAGGCTATTGACACTATATAGATGAAATTTGTAATGCAGTTATATTCTATAAACCGCTATTTAAAGGTGTAGTAAAATTATGAAAAAAAATTAGGGCTGGCTCTACATAGGTATACTTAATGTAACAAAGGGATGAATGAAAAAACCAAAACAACATCTTTGGAAAACGCCTCCTTAAATGAAAGAAGTTTAAAAAAAAAATATATGTATGCGCTTGTAAAGTCGTATTAAATCCTCTTCCCTCGCCCCTCTAACTTTTAAACCAAGAGGCGTAAAATTAATAAAAATTAAGTTATTCTGTCTAATCAAATCTATCTATTAATAATGATGACTGCGGAACCTTTCACTGTACGTAGTCCAACACGCACTTGGCAGCTTTTATTTATTTCTGTGGATGACACATCTACATACATACAAGATTACGACGGCGCTACACAAAACCAAAATCTAAACACTTTTTTTCCACTAAGTGCCATACCCAGGAACAGTACTTTAACAGGGGAATTACATCCACTCTGGTGAAGCCATAAACAACAGCACTTTATGATTAAACTAGTCTTCGCAGTTTTACCCCGTCCAAATGAAAGTTGGACGTCAATGATTTCTGGAGCGAGAGACTGATAAAATGATGATAATAAGTCATGGGTTCGATTCCTGCTTCGTAAAATAACTAATCCACGGCTTCACTCAAGTCGTACCTGGACTTATCTGGTTTTTTATTCATCATCGTCATTATCAATATCACTAGCCTGTTTACGTCCACTGTTGGACGAGAGCTCAAATGGGGGGCATTGCCGGAATCTTGGCAGGCAGATTGGTGTTTTTAACCGACTTCGCAAAAAGGAGGAGGTTCTAAATTCGGTTGTATATTTTTTTTTTATGTTTGTTACTTTATATCGGCGTTTATGAACCGATTTGGAAAATTATTTTTTTATTTGAATAGATAATAGACTTCCAGATAGGTTCCATTTTTTTCAGAATCCAGTTCTGATGATGGAATCCATGAGGAATTGAGGGAACTCCTCAAATATTGTAGGCATACATATGGCGATTTTGATATTTTCAGCAACAAACCAACCATTTGCATTCAGAAAGTATCATAATCCTTTCACCACTATAATGGTTCTTTCATCATTTTTTTTTATCCAAATATTTAGTCGAATACAATGGCGGAAGTCGGTTTTTTAAATGAAAAGTTATTTAGGGTTCAGGTGTCTGTCTATCTGCCTGTCACAGCCTATTTTCTCCAAATTTTATTGACCAAAGAAACTGAAAGGTACATTAATGTGTATGTAGTTAGGTGACCCAATCATGGAAACCAAGCGTAAATCAACCAATTCAGAGGCCCAATTCTCTAATTTAAAAACATTCAATTCGCAATATAATCTCGTGTATAAATTCATTAATTAAATTAATGTTTTTAAATTAGAGAATTGAGCCTCAGATTTCGGGGGTTAATTTTGGGAGGCAAACTAGAAAAACAAAAAAAAACTTGTCTCAAATATTAAGTTATATTATTGTCAAATGATAGAGATTGTTACGAGAAATACCTAAAAAAAATTATATAATTTTTAAATGATTTGTTTAAAAGATATTAAAGAAAATATGGAACAATTTTGTCCATATAGTAATCACGCCTAACTAGTTCAAAAAGTAGTATATCAGTCAATTCAGTTCATAATCCATAATATGTACCTGTAAAGCGTTCTAAAGGAATTCTATTTAATCCGGGCGAGAGATTGGCTTCTTTATCATTTGTATAATCCAGCATTTAGTAGGAAAACTCCAAAACACAACCCAGGAACATCAGTATAAAGTGTCCAGGTTCTATTATTTTACGAGTCACTGTATCCATTTTAAATGACTTCAATGCATTACATAGTAGGTAGTACCTTTCAAACTGTTTCACACGTTAAATACAGAGTGAAACTGGAAACAGACGAATATTGCAAAGTTGCGGTGACGAAACTCGAGGGACTAAAAGCCCCAAAAATTCGACACGACTTAATTCACCCGAGCCCAGCGTAGCTCGTTTTAATAAAATACAACTTGCCGATAACACAGTCTATAAAGAACCACTGGCTCACATTATTGCAGACGCTCTGGCTTATTAGTTTTCTTCTTCTTCAACGTATTCATTTGATGATCTCCGTGTTGCGGTGGGCGAGTAACCGGCTGAGACGCATGAGGTACGGGTTTGATCCTCGACGCGGGACAAAAGTTTGCATGATCTGGAAATATTTATTCCTGGTCTGGGTGTTGTAGTACCATGATACTGGTAAATCCTGATACCTTCGACACAGAGTATAGTATAAGATCAGGATATTAATTTGACTGTTAGGTATTATATGTTACACCATGTCATATGTTGTGACTTTTGGCGGATATTACCGCCCCTATACCGTACCTATTTCTGCCGCCAAGCGGAGTGTTCGCATTGCTGTGTTTCGGTTTTGAAGGTACCCTTCAAAACCGAAACACACACACGCGCGGGTACGGGTGCCGGTGAAATTACAGGCACATGAGACTTTTCATCTTTATATCTCAGGGTCGGCAGCGCGCGTGTAATGCCTCTGGTGTTACAGGCGTTCATAGGCTACGGTAACTGCTTTCCATCAAGTGGGCCGTAAGCTTGTTTGCTTGCCAAATAGCATAAAAAAATATGACAGAATTGGCAGATGAAATAATATATGTGCTAATATCAGGGGGCTTAGTACGGGTTTTGGTAGTTTTCGAAACTATATGAAAGGAAATGAAACTTCATATGGTTTTCGAAAAATATCAAAACCCGTACTAGACATACAGTAGGTAAGCTGTATCTATGTGGTGATCAATGACGGGTCGAGAAAACCGCTATTAGAAGTATGTTTTAAAGTATGTTCTCAGTAGATCACGCGATGACATCTTTCCAGGGTCAGGTGATGATGAAAAGCTTAAAATTTTGTGCATTGACGCCATAGATATAGATTGAGGCAGCTTCTATTCCCTCGCTACCCGATACCGATACAATGTGACGTTTGGTATATTAGACCAACGCTACACATTGGCGGAACAAATTTCCAATTCAGATCGGTTAAGCTGTAACATGAACGGTTATTGGGCTTTTCTGTTTACGTTGCGAACATTTAGCATATAAAATGCGTTTTTTTTTTCAAGATTAAATACCATTATGTATGTAATATGCCTTGGTGTGTCCGACCTATGAACCTCATGCCGTTGATGTTGTTGATGGATGTCGTTGAAGTCGAAAGTCGACTATGGGGGTGGGCAGTAGCAACTACCTGAGTACGCAATACCAATACTGCGATCGCCAATCCACCTGCCAAGGTGGTGATTCTGGCAAATCCCCCATTGCATACTATATGACGGAGATCTCGTCCAACTGTGGACGCCTAATAGCTGATGAAGAAGAATCTGCCATGATATTAGATGTACAATCTTCCATTAGTGTAGCTAATTCAAATCATTAATTCATTGGGAATTAATGATGTGACCTACAGACAATGCACTGTGCCCGCACCGTGTGGCTTATAGGCTCATATATTATATTCTGTGCATATAGTTAGATTGATGAAAAGTATCAAGTGCCGGTAATTTCACTGGCACCTTCAAACCGGAACACAGTAATGCTAGCATTACTGCTTTGCGGCAGAAATAATTAAAGTGGTAGTACTTCTTTGGACGAACTCGTTCACAAAGAGCTCAACTACCACTGAAACAAAGACGGATCAGACAAAGTTTTTAAATATTTTTGAATCTTATAACGAACTATATATATACCTCAATTGTAATATACAATGTAGATAAATTTAGAAAAAAAAATTGGGGTATGGCTTTGTTGTGGATACGGCCGTGTTTTACGTGAATACAAAATTATGTGACGCAGCAAAAAACCCTCAAAATAGCGGCACGTCTCCTATTTGGCTCTGCCGCGCGCAAAGCGTCGCAGTTTTCATTCAACTTAACGAATTATTTAATCCTTTAGCTATCGAGTGGTGTAATAGAATTCTAGATGTAGAATATAAATATTATGAAGCTGCAATACCAAACTGATTTTGTTATTATCAGTTTTTTGGATTGCCTCCAGAAGAAAATTAAATGACGTATTCACGTAATTTTTTTTATAAATATTAACGGTAAATAAAAATATCCTCTGTCTTGTATCGTCCAGTCTAATCAATTTGCGTCATTAAATTGATGCGACGTTTAAAATTCCAATTACTTCCCATACAACCTTCCCAAATACCAATAAAAACTTTTCTAGTTAGCCGCCTCGACGACTTCCTACAGAGTATCAAAATGTCTCTTCAAATACTCACGCTCCAAACTGAACTTTATCTCATTAGCATAAAGGTTAAGTTAAAATTTCTTTACCGTCTATGCCTATATTTAATCGAAGACGCTTCCTGGTGATTTCGAGGTCAGAATTTAATAACCAACGAGAAATTATGAGCTCTTGATAGCGATAGATCGTGGAGGTATTTTTGGAATGTTTAATTTAGTCGAGTTGTTTTACAATTTAATTTAGTTTTAAATTATAATTCAGTTAGGAAAGGGGCTTGATATAAGCTCCTAAAACAAATGAACACGAAATATTAAAAAACATTAAATAATACTTAAACCCAAATATAATTTTCGGTAAATTTTGGGACTGTTAACAGTTTTATATAAAGGTAAGTTATAAGTTTGAAAAAAACAAGCAAATTTAAAAAAAAATTGCCAAGTGCGATTTGGACTCGCGTGGAGCGGGGTACCAGTAGGCCACCTGGGCCAGTAGGGACTTGATGATGACTAACTAAACAACACAACATTTTCGAAACCAACCCACAGACCAAATACAAACATTACAAACATACTTCTATGAGCGGTTTCGCACTACTTTCGGTCCGAGTCCGATCCGAATCCGTGAAAATTCGGATCTATAGAGAAATCGGATTGCGGAAGCCGGATCTAGGGCATAAGCTACCATAGAAATAGTTCTACGACTACTCCGAATCTTTTTTTCACGGGTTCGGATCGGATCGGACGTAGTGAGAAACGGCTCAGGCGAGTACGCGGCACACGGCCATTGCGGCCCTCGATATAATGAACCTCACATTCAACCAGAGAGTGGCCGTTCTGATCGTAGTACTATATAATCTGTGCTCCAACTCGCATTTCCAAGAAAAGAAAATTCTGTAAATGAACATAACAATATCATTTGGCTGAATGGAAGTCAGGACGAAAAGCTCTCGACCGCTTTGCAAATGACGTCACGGGAATCGACGGCAAAGATGTCATTAAGACGGGCCACATTCCGCCTACTATAATTGACAACCTTAAATACGAAGTTTAAGGTTGAATATTGCTAGGCGGTATATTTTTCATGTTGGTAGGCAGGGAGGGTGTCATTGACGGATCTCCGACATTTCTCATCAAGTGCTATTATGAAATGTCACAGCCGACACGCACTGTAGCTCATTTCATAAAATAAATTCTGCGATTACCTGTCCCTGGAGTTTTTACGGCTGCGATATGGTAATGAGGGTTTTTACTCTTTGTGATCTTTTTTCATCAAAAGTTAAAGATAGTCCATCTAATAAACTTGGCTATATACAAAAAAATTGTGCCTGTGTAAAGTGTCAGTTTTGAGTATAAAATTTATATTATTATGTTAGTCTATTTTTAGATAGTATTTCTTTCTAGTAAAATATATATTTTTTGAACGAGATTATAAATAAATGAATGTCATAATAATAATAATGCATTTATTTCAGGCTACATGGGAAATGTATAATAAAATTATAACTAAACAATAAGGTCATTGTCATACATTAATGTATGACAATGACCTTATAGCGCGGAAAGCAAATTAAAAAAGAAGTACCTAATACACCAAGAAGGTACTGAGTCTGAGTTTTTAACAAATTAAAAAAGTTAGCATTATAAATTCGGCACCATGGAGGTAGAATTAAATAGGTTTAATGTTGTTTTGAATTCACAAGCTTAGTGCACACGATGTTAAATTCTAAAATTAAATAACTAGTGGTTCGCCCCGAACTGAGACCTCGCGATAACACCTTTGTCAGCCCGACTACTTAACTAAGTAATTTCCATAGTTTCTATTATTATTTTTGAAAATTTTCCCCTCGAGGTCTACCAGTACAGTACAGGATCTACCAGTAACTACTCTAATTTCCTACACATCATCAAAATAACCTTTGAATAGGGCTAAGCAACGGGGCGTAGTTATACTACATACCTGTTAGTACCTATATCAAGTACCTGACGAATTAATTGATAACGTCGTAGCCGCGGAGCAAGGCCCAAGCGGTCGGAGGCTAGGGCTGCAGAGAGAGGAACCTCCTGAACATATATATGCTGAGTTATTATTATTATATTATGTGTACCTATTCTGGCCACTATAACTTTATCTATTATTATTATTATTATTATATTATGTGTACCTATTCTGGCCACTATAACTTTATCTACAGATTGAATAATATCCCACCTTAACTACTAAACCTTTAGTGGTCTTTAAAAAGTTGAAAATATATTATCCTTAACAGGTCATCTTTAAGTGGTGAACCATTTTGATGATGTCGATCATTGAGAATAGAGAATAAAAACTACGCCTTCCTGAGCGACAGAAAGGTCGATTAATCGAAAATTGACTGAGATGAGATCAATTGTTAATTGAATGTCAAATAATAATGAGAATTGGGGCTTTGTTCTATGATAAATAAAATTATCTGAGAATGATAATTTACATAATAAACAACTGAACATCAGAACTGTCAGTTACCATTCCCGTGCGCTATGAATTAATTAAAATGAAAGCATTCATTCACATGTCCTATTAATTCCGTATAATTGAATAAGTGCTACATTTGCATTCGTTCGGGGGTGAATTCTCGATAAATGGTCCCCACGTACGTCCAGACAAACTTTTCGTAATTTTTTCTTGTACATTGTTTAAATAAATAAAAAACTGCATAGGTACACCTTCATGTGTTTTATTCAATCATACCTACAAAATTTAATGAAGATCTGGCTTGTAGTTTTTAAATTCTCCACAGTTTATTAATTTATGATGATAATTTAAAATAGGTAGTTACGGAATTTTATTTTGATTGTAACATTTTTATTGTATGCAGTTAATTTTGTAATTTTACGTTTGTGCATTGTTATATTGTTGTGTGTGTTTGTTATATTGTGTGTGTTGTTTTTGTATATTGTTATATATTTTTTTGACTTTATGTGAAACGATTTACGATTTGCCAATTGTTTATAAATAAATAAATTGAATTAAATTATTGAGAAACTATTTTTTTTGCGTTTCTGCTGGCTCTCGTTTTCTCATAACTAAAAAACCTACATGTCAAGCAGGTATAACCGGATAAAACTTATCAAGGCACGCAGTGTTTAGATATTTAATTTTAGTGAATATTTGAATATTTTACAAGTTCCCTAGACCAAGAATATAACCGACCCCCGTATTCTCTAGCTTACGATAGGTTTGCAACAGGCATAAACCAGTCCCCTTATTCGCTATGACCAAACGTAACATAACGCGGGCTCGTTACGATATCTGCGTGGTATCATCGCTGAATCGTATGGGTGACGTCACACGTTATTGACAAGGAATCTCTTAGGTCATAGCGAATAACCACCCAGAGGCTTTAGACAAAGTAACATTCTAATAGCGATGACGCTAGTAGAAAAGTCCAAAATATATGAGATTGTCGTAAGCTATCGATATGTCACGTGGTCTTTTGTATTGTATTAGAACACTGTAGAAATAGAATCGCTTCGAAGCGAATGCCGTTTGGTTAGGCTTACAGGGCTATCAAACGTCGCTGTTCTTACAAAAGTTACCGTATGACAGCCTTGATTGCACAATTTACGCCTGTTACAAACCTGTCACGAAATAGAGAATAGCCCTGCAGATCAAAACAAAAAAACAACCTGGTTTTTCTTCACATCAAAGGTGCCACTTTACCTCCCTCGAATCTACTTTGCCCAAGTAATGGCGTAAGTTAGGCAGTAAAATGATTTAACGACCGTTTCCTCGATCGCCCTTCTTTATAGACCACTTAACTTTTTAATTTATAGTCTTTTTACTTTGTTGCCACACGTGAAGAAATACTTTTTTACTTGGCAACACGACCTCATATATTTTTAAGTGACTAACTTTGCCCATATTTTCTTTTTGATGACGAACATTTTGCAGATCCTTCGAGTAAGAGCTTGTCCAGATGAGGCGATTTACGCGCGATTGATGCGCGATTTGCGCACGCGCGAGCGGAAAAACGTGCGAGCATGTGGACGGAATGTATGAAGCTTCTAGTATTTCACAAACGAGTCGAATCGCGCGTAAAACGCCCCATGTGGACAAGCTCTAAATGATGAGTTTCAACGCGTCTGTATCGATGAAACTGCGCATTTTTAGTGATACAAACGCGTGGCTGAATTCGTGCAACAACACATGCTACGAATGTTTCGCGTTTTCAGCGCGTTCTACTTGCGTTGAAAGCGCGTGTATTATACCAAAAAAAACGTCGTGGCGTAGGCTCTTAGTATGATACAAAAATTTATTGTTTTTTATGTTGGGTTAAGTATATTATATTGGTTTATGTTCGGTAATAAGTACTTAGTATAATTGTTTTTTTTTTATTATTATTGAAGATCTTACAAAAGCAACCAACGTGTTAGAACATCCAAGTGTTTTTAGAAATATGCTTTGCTAGCGTATTGATCGACTTGGTTTTAAAGAAATAAGTTAGACCTACTGGATTTTCTGAATTAGGTACTAAATTTATAAAGGTAAGTGCGTAAAAATATCGGGTTATTCCCCGACTCAGATGGGCAGCATTCGGGAAACTACGCCATAACTTCTTGTCACAGATACCGCAGAGCCTCAAAGCGAAAGTCTATAAATCAATGCGTGTTGCCAGTGATGACTTACAGCACTGAGACGTGATCGCTAACTATTGGCCGTATAGAAAATCCCAAAGTCATTCAGCGGGCTATGGAGAGAAATATGCTAGGAGTTATGATAGAATCCGAAATGAGGAAATCCGTAGAAGAACCAAGATCACCGTCGTAGCTCTTAGAACTAGCAAGTTGAAGTGGCAATAGGCAGGTCATATAGCTCGCAGAACCAACAGGTGTTGGGGAATAAAGGTTCACAAGTGGCGACCACAAACCAGACGATGTAGTAGAGGAAGATCGTCGTCTCGATGGACTAAAGACAGTATATTATAAAGGTTGGAGGACGTCGGTGGGTGGAGGCCGCTCAAGACCGTTTATCGTAGCTTTCTAGGGGAGGCCTATGTTCAGCAATGGACTTCTACAGGCTGATGATAATGATGACAATGATGATGATGAAAAGTGTTAAGTGATTAATTGTGATAACGGCTTTCAAGTAGGTATTTACAAAAGTTCCGCAGAAATTAAGGTTTTGAGACTATGAATTGATAAACCTCGTTCATAATCCCTCATAGAAGTTCAAAAGAAGCTGACAACACTAACCTCCGGAAAAGAAGCATTATTATAATCCCGAGACAAAGACGAACACCTTTCATAGTCAGCACTAGTTCAACAATGAACATTGGACATAATTTATTGCACCAACTGTACCTAGAGAAGTATTAGAACCACGGAATAAGGTCAAGATAGAAATTACAGAATCAAACACTTCCAATATGAAATTGTTAGAGAAGTTAAATTATGTCCTCAGTCATAGACAAACACATTCACTATTACAATTAAGACTATGTGAAAAAGTACTATCTTAACTGGAAAAAGGGACCCAAGATCACTTTTTTCTCTCTAGTAGTCTTTCATGACTCTTTTTCTCAGAAATGGCTAAAGGGATCAACTTTAAATACACTAAACATAAAAAAAATTGACATTATAGTTAAAAAACAAGAAATACTTAACTCGTACATTAAAAAGATGACAATGAATGTCAAATTTTTGTATGGAAACCACGAAAATCTTAAACGTCTAGACCACTTCCAAATAACCTTACAATTCTGAAACATGTAATGCTAGGAGGCTTTGCGTCACAAATAAAGGAACAAGTGTAAAATATACTCTATAGGTAATAAGATGCCGAGTTTTGTATAAAAAGTAGCTGAAACTCGAAAAGGGCTGTGACTATTTCGAAATAATTTACGGATAAGAACCCTCAGGGCTAGAGTCTCAATCGCACTTGTCCGTTTTTATTTACATTACTTATCCAATTTGGATAAAATTTTCATGCGACCAACTGTGTTTTTTAGAACAATTCAGATTTTCCGTGTTGCTTAAAAAACGTGTTTGAATCTTTTGAGTATCCGAAATCGGACAAAAGAGACAGCAAAGCCTGTTCTATTTCTACGGCAAGTGTAATAATTCATTGAGTGTCAAGAAATAAGCTCAGCTCGTAAACAAGCCCGCAGTTAGTGCTTAAAGTGGCGCTTTTACTGTTCCCGCTACAACACCAGTGTTGCCACATTTAGACACTTCATTTGATGAAAACGTATTTAAGGTGTTCTAGTTAGCTATAAAACTCTTATAACAATAACATTGTATTAATCCATGAGAGTATTAATTGTATCACTAGTTCTGTCTTGGTTTTATCAGTAACCAGCTTGAAGAATCTACTTTTTCATCAAACGACAACCACCTCCCGGATACCTCAAATAGAATACATAGCGTGCAATGGGTGGATTTTCCATCATAATCACCACGCCTAGAAATGCAGGCGGATTGGTGATCGCAGTTTGGTGTTACGTACTCAGGTGGATGATGCACCCATTCCCTGGCGTAATCTATAAACTTTTTATTTTACTTATTTTTTTATTTTTTTGAACCTACCTAAGTTTTTTAATTTAAAAAATTTATGTGTCAGTTTAGGTTTATTTATAGATAATAAGGATTAATTTATCTTGGTTCTAAATCTTTTTCACATTTGTTTTGAATGTGCACCAAGCTACCACTATAATCATCTCTTTCTAGCTTCAAAAGGTTTGCTGGAAAAAACTCTTTAACCGACTTCAAAAAAAGGAGGAGGATCTCAACTCGACTGTATGTTATTTTTTTTGTATGTTTGTTACAAGTTTACTCCCCCAATTATTGCATTGATTTTGATGATTCTTTTTTTTGGCAGGTCATATTTCAAAGGTGATCTCATATAAATTTTATCGAAATTGAATCAGTACTCTTTGAAAGAAGACGGTTTTTGTTTTGTTTTCTAAAAAATAATTACTTTAGAATGAGCTCGCCTTTAGGCAAACCCTCAAATTCTTACTTTTGTTTACGTGTTTACTCGTGTGAAAAAATAATTTTACCATTCATTAGCAGCCTTAAGACATCCACTACTAGACGAGACCTCTCCATAGAATGCAATGGGGGATTTGCCATAATCACCACACTTGGCAGGCGGATTAATGGTCGCAGTATTCATGTTGTGCTACTCAGGGATGTTGACTTTGTGGCCCACCAATGAGGTAGATGATGCTACCCTTTCCCATTGGTGTAATCTCTTAGTCAGCTTGTACGGCATCCACGGGACGAGATGGAGAGGTCTTTAGGGCGAACACACCACGGCAATAAATAAGAATAAATTAATAAGAACTAATCAAATATACTTGCTAATATCTACCTGATCATTAGACGTCGACTGTTGGTGAGTATGTAATGGGGATTTGCCATTTGCAGTATTGGTGTTGAGTATTTAGGTGGATGCTGCAGCCAATCCCCTGGTGCAGTCTATTAGTCGACTTTTATGATATCCATGGGAGGAGACGGAGGGGTCTGTTTTTAGGCCGGACACACCACGACAAACTACCTACCCCCTTATTCATAATTATTTTTTAAACCTATTTTAGTTAAAATAGCTTTTGTCTTGTTTTGACGTATGACATTTTACATCAGAGAGAACAAAACAAAAGCTATTTTAAATTAAATTAGGTTTCAAAAAATATTATGAATAAGACCCCTAGACTTTACTAAATTTAATAATTGTAGAGCTAATCGAGACGTCTTGAGTTATACCTACTTCAAAGCTCAGAGAAAACGAGATAGGCAATAAGTAACTGTCTTGCTATAACTCAATATAAATTGCTGTTATAAGAGCAAAACTTCTCGGAAATTTCTGTATTCGACGAATTATTGTACTTTGAGTGTACTTATTTGGTTTCTCATTAATGGACAGAGTTAGTAAACTACATCACTGAATTTGTGAAATATCAACGTCATCTATTTTTAGGGTTCCGTAACTAAAGGGTGCCAAACGGGAGCCTATTGCTAATCCTACGCCGTCCGTTCATACGCCTGTTTAACTGGATTCTCCACAGGGGTATATCTCGGCAACCGTGAGATAACCAGTTTAAATTTTCACAGATTATGTGTTGTTTGAGCATAACCCTCAAAACCGTAATAGACCGATTGTATCAAAGCCGTTAGGACATTAAACTAACCCTCGGCCTAGTTCTGGCACTTAAACAACTTCAAGGATAAAAAATACAAGTTGTAATGACGGAGCAGACGTAAACAGACTAATAAAAATCATATTTTCTGTGAAAGGCTAACAGGTTCAATGGTTTGAGAGATACATACCGACAGCCCAAGTTCTGGGAAATTATTTTATGACTATAGGTACTGAATAGAAGTGATTTTTGATGTTCAGAGAGTTTTTTGTTCTTTTCAGTTCTAAGAAACCCCTTGTTTTTATTATGATGTTATTTATTATTTATGTTTTATTTATTGTACCTACTTATTCTCATCGTCATACTTCATCAAGTTCTCTGCCAGCTGTGCAACGGCTGATTTAATTAAAATGGGAGGGAAAACACCGTGAGGATCTCTGCTTTCCACTGATAAAAACAAATATTTAATAACATGTGCATAAAGGGGGCTGCCCTGCGGGGCGCACCCTGAATCCACCACACTGGTTCTTTTTATCAACGGGCAGAATCCCATGTTCTTAAACCAGAACACCGACAAAAGAAAGCATTAGCAATTAGCATATAGGTTTCATCCATCTAGAACGTGCCCTAGGTGTCATTGCACTCAAATAAAATCAAATCAAAATAATTTCATTCATCGAAATTACAAGGATCATTTTGAATCGTCTTGTAAACTAAAATTACTCCTGTTCTAACGCAACCAAGCCTAGAAGAATCAGGCAACAAACACGGCTTGGCTTAGATAAATGATCCGTCTTACCACTAGGTAGAAAGCGCCTGTGTGGTGCCTCGGGGCAGGGAGTTGCTGATACATTGTAAATGAGAACTTAAAAACTTTAGGAAGGCACCCGCCACCCAGAGAAATGAGGACGAAAATTCTCATGTGCCTTTAATTTCACACTTTCCACTAGGTGGGCCGTATGCTTGTTTGCTTGCTAAGTAGTATAAAAAAAATAGCAACAGAATTAGGTATGGTGGTAGTACTTCTCCGGACGAATTCTACCACATCAAAAGTTTAAAATAATTTACAAAAATGTGATAGAGAAAGGTGATCCGATTGGCCACACATATACATGTTTTACACTCTTAGTAAAATTGTCTCACAATAGGTAATTGGACCTCTAAGCAAATTATGTACCAACTTCAAGCTGTTGTCACTTCCAAAAAGTCCGACGCAAGATTTTCATTCTCTATCGAAAGTGACTCAAAATTAGATTAACGATAAACTAATAAATCACAAGCACAGTACCACACATCAAGCAGTAAATACACTAAAGTCATTTATGGATTTTAATAAAAAAATGTATCGTGTAAAAATATCGTAACTAAACGTCGTCGTGGCATTCTAGAGGGGAGGCCTATGTCCAGCAGTGGACTTCGACAGACTGATTATGATGATAATGAAATACCCCTAACCAACAGAATACAGGCAGAAAACAGTTGTGACCACGCCCCAGATGACACTGTGTAGGAAGGCCTCCCACTCGATGTACCGATTAAATTTTAAGTGTATTGAGTGAAGTCAAAAAGGAAAAAATCATCATCATCAACAGCTTTTGGGCGTCCATTGCTGGACGAGACCTCCCTTGTTAAATACAATGAGCAGAATTGTCGTAATCACCAAGCTTGGTAGGCGTATTGGTTATTAGTATTCGTATTAAGTTCTCAGGCGGATGATGCAGCCCATCCCCTCGTGTAATTCCTTAATGGCTTTATGACATCCACGGGACTGACTGGGATTTGACCCCATGACCTTTAGATTACCACTGTTTGTATGTACTGTTAGTCCGTTACTACTAAGTCAAGGCACTGACCGATTGATCAAATTGCCAAACTCGATGTCTTGGTCAATTTCATTAAGGTTCGGTTTTACGGGTAATTTTCTTGGGCAATGTTGGGCTCGGTTTAATCACGGGGGTAGGAAAGTCAGATTTATTTGTGGGGTTTTTGGTGAGGAAAAGTCTATTTTTATCGTTGGTTGAGAAAAACAAGTAATTAAACCCATGAATTGTGGCAAGAGTAGAGAATAGGATACGGATTTACCTAACTCATACTTAAAAACATAATTATCACTAGAAACGGGATATTTAATGATTTTTGAGCTTTATTTATTCCCGATATTTCGGCACAGTTGCTAATTTAGTGAAAAATTATGCTCATAACCATGATAATTTACTTACTTAAAAACATTCCTTGTGTTGTCAATTAATAAAACACAATAGTATATATATATATAGTATATAGTATAGCTCCTTGGGAAAGAGTTTTTCTGCCGCCAAGCAGTAATGTTCGCGTTGCTGTGTTGCAGTTTGAAGAGGGTGCTGGTGAAATTACAACATGAGACTTTTCATCTTTATGTCTCAGGATGACGGGTGTAGTGCAATACCGCGTAGGACGCGTCTTATGTGGGCGTCACCTAAGTGCCGGAGTTACAGCTTTACATAAGATGGCCTAATTTAAACACTAGTTCAGAAAATTATTTTCAACAATTTTGTCTTCTAATACTAATTTGAATTCAAAATAGGGGAGATAAGATCTACACAGTCGGTCTACATTGGGTTGTATTGCGTATTTCCCCTCAGCTAACCCCAGCAATTTTAACTCCTTAAAATAAAGGAGAAGGGCTTTGGGTTGATAACAGCACTGTTGTAGTATCCTCGATGCTGTTAAAGATAAAGTGAGACAGGACTTGATAAGTTTCTTGAGTTCCGTTTTTTCCTTGGATTAATTTGTGGCTGTGTAATGCTCACACGCTTCACCATCTCTGCATAGTCCACTGTCCGTGGCCCCTGTCTTGTAGATGGTGGTTAAGATCACAGTGTCTCAAGATAATGGCCACCATCATCCGTAGGCTGACGTCCGTCCGTGACGTCGACTTTGAATAACATAACTAGTTTAGTAGATCGTAGAATAAGTAGTCTATTTGTCCACCGACCGTCTCAAGGTATAAAGACTAATCTTCCTATCGTATTTCACAGGTTACTACATTATATACCTACATTTCCAGGACATAAGCCTCCCTCAAAAAATGCTGCGTTTACGGTTTAGAACTGTCTCCATCTAACTTCTAATTACCATTTAAATTTCGTCGGTCCATCGAGTGGGAAAGTTAAAGTGGCAATGGGCAGACTATATGAAAGGATCAGTGTGAAATGATTGCGAAGACAATTACATAACATAATACCCAACACTCACACACATAGTTCTAACCCCCACAAAGATTTTCTTTGTCGTTGGTATCAGGAAGTACAAGTACTATGGCACCATAACACCCAAACCCGGAACAAATATATGCAGATCATGCAAACATTTGTCCTACAGCGTGAATTGAGCCAGCACCTCTTGCATCACAGCGGCTAAAAGCCCGCTGCATCACTGAGCTTCCTTGCAAATACAAAGACGTTATAGGTTGACCTGAGGAAATTTATCATTCACCTATTTTCAATCCCAAATACGCACTCCATTATTACCCTTGGATAACCATGTATTTAGGGGATTTTTCATATAATATCATGGGAAGTTTCTAAGAATTTCCAAACACCTTCATTTACATATGCCTAACAGATTTAATATGATTATGAGTGACGAGGGGATAACACCATCAAATATTCAGCTGTTGTCCAATTTGCACAAATCCATTGATGATAAATCAGAAATCTCTGCTACAGAGTACCTATTCTCAACTTTATAGATCGTGATCGCGTTCGTCCTTGTAACTATTCAAATCCATCTACATGCACACCAAGAAACACAGATGCCTGAACACACGTGAATATAAAACAGAATACCAAATACCTACCTTACTTATCATAACCTTACTAATTCTACAAAATTATACCTATTTATTGGAATCCATGTAGGTACATTCATTTTGTAAAACGGGAAATTTTCACGTACCGATATGTTGGTGGAAGCACCAACAGGTTTCGCCCTAATCGAGGGTCTTCATCAGGGTGGTTATAGGATCCGCGCTACACTCCCTCCGCGTCCTTCCTCGCACTACGTCTCTGAGCTCGCTCCTCTCGGCTCGTCCGGCACGGGGGTGGGGGGAGTGCTAAAATGAAAAAAAAAATTGAAAATGGGAAAATGAATGATATAATTCACAAAAGTTTGGCACATAGGTACATGAGTGCTACGACAAACGGTTTTGAGCCGCCTCCATCCACCGACTTCCTGCGACGCTTATAACGTCTTTAGTCCATCGAGTGAAGAGCCTTCCTTTACCGCGTCGTACAGTTTGTGGTAATTTACCGTTAAATAAGACTAAGTTAATAGATTTTACACAATAAGCTTGTATTGAATGCTCTCAGGAGCTCTCGGCATGAATAATTGAAAGCCACACGTGGATGCTGTCGCGAAGTTATTTCTTTGAGGTGGGTTTATATTAGGCCAGTAACTGGCGACAACGTTGCTAGCGCGCCTTTGCTGGCATGGGTGTGACTTTGAGTTAACACATTTTGTGCCAGTCCAACGCTAGCAGACAGCGCTGGCTCAAACAGACCGCTCGTCTATTTTTCGTACGTATGACGTGGCATGTTTTATTGAGACTTTTTTGGGCAATAGTTGGATAGCTAATAAAAGGAAAGTATATAGGCAAATAGTAGGCAGCTACCTGCCTAATCGATTTATATGTACATTGCTTGCTACTATGTAGCATGGAGATACTAAACAATAACGGTGATCTTAGAATCAAGGCCGATAGGTGCGGTTTTGTTTCGTAAATTTAATTGAATGGAGTTTTTTGTTTTTTCTTAGTTATGTGACAATAATGATATAATATTAACACATTAACAGGCTATAAATTGTAATTAATATTCCATTCATAAAAATAATTCATTCACTCTTTTCCACAGAAAAAGATTTCATTGATGAAACCTCCCAAACGAAACTACATTAATTTAGTAGCTTCGTACTTCAGGGATGGCACGTACCATTCCCGCTTACGTCAATCACAGCCCCGCGGGACTCCGGTGTAATTGCCTCAAATTATCCTCGTCTGATGCAGCCTTATTCTGTTGGTTAGCGAGGAATAAAAAATTGGGAAGGCGAAATATTGCCGATAGGGCATTAGAAAGTTTTTGGTGGTACTGAATCTGAGTGGTACATGATCACAGTGTTTAAACAATGGGTATCAGGACATAAACTTGGGCGGTCGTTTTACTTTCAATCTTTTAACACACACACTACATACACACTACTCACACATCACCAGGTAGTAAGAACAGCTCCTGCGCCATCACATCACATCAATTTATCTGTGTGTGGCAAAGCCCGTAAGGATAGTCCCTTATTCTTCGGCCGGGCATATAGGCTAGTATATTATTGTAAATCTAAAAATACAATTGTCTAGCAGTAGAGTATACATAGTAAGACACAAAACAAAATCAGCTTATGTTAGAACCGTGGTGGAACAGGAGAATAATGTTAACATCTTTTTATTCATCCTGTCGCAAGAAAGCTTTTTGTATTATTTCCAGTAACGCGTATATTTATAATGTTTTCTAGGTAGAAGAAAACAGTGATAATAATTTTAGGTACTTACTTATTGCCGTGGTGTGACCGGCCTTAGAATAGACCCCTCCTACTCCTCCCGTGGATGTAGTAAAAGCCTTACTAAGGGATTACATCAAGGGATGGAAAGCAGCATCCATCTGAGTACTTTTCACCAACTGCAATCACCAATCCGCCTGCCAAGCATGGTGGTTATGACTAATCCCCCCATTTTATGCAATAAGGGAGGCCTCCAGCATCATCCCGGAACAAAACCAATGTGCATAAAATCTAAAAGTAGCACAAAAGTTTTGGGCATTTAATGAAGCTTCCGCCTAATCCAAATAGAAGAACCAAGATAAAATTATTAATTTAGCTCCATTAACAAGTTAAAGAGGCAATGGGCAAGCTATATAGCTCGCAGATTCGACTACCGTTGGGGAATAAAGGTTCTCGAGTGGCGACCACAAACTGGATGACGCAGTGTAGGAAAGCGGCCTCGACGAAATTTTAAATAAAACTAAACTAGCTGTTGATGTTTATAGTGTGTTGCTTCTTACTCCTATCCTAGAAGGCACTATTTCAGAGATAGACAAATATATTGTCTTTTTTCCTTCCGTACCGCACCTCAGAGCACATATTGACAGCAAGTACGTCAGCATGGCAACAAATTGCAAAGTTGTTCGTAGTGAGGTAAGCGTTTTAATGATTGTGAACTTTCAACAAAATAAATTGTTCATTAAAACATGAAATTAGATCATTTTGTAGAGCAGAGTGGTGTAAGTATCAATAGTTGAAAAGGAACCTACCTAACCCTAGACCATAGTGGTTAAAACCTTCATGGTACAATAAAACACACTGATTTTGTGTAATTATTTCATGAATAATTTGTATATTATCTTTATTTTATATACCTACATATATAAATCCTTCACTCCAATCTCATACCTAATTCACTCTTATTAATTTACTCAGATTATTCCATATCGAATCATTTTAATTACGCAAAACGGAAAACAAAATAAATCGGATTACTCGATTTCACCCTAATTGGGCAATGTCACACGAGTAGCCCAAACGAATCAGAGAGACAGCTCGATATTCATCACACTTTGATTATATTCGTGTAGCGCCATGAGTAAGGGCGTTGACAGACTTACCGGTTCTATTATTTTCTACCTAGAAAAGCAAAGAAAAGAATTGAAATCGAGAGGCTAGAATGCAATACAAAATGTACCTCTCGTCACACACCTACCAAACCAGACTGGCAAGAACGCCCGGTCAGCAAGCAACGGTCCTCATTACCTATCAGAACGTTCTAGCAGTTCAGAAAGAGCCTTATATCGTCACACATAAGCATTTAGACTCAGCGGCAATCAAGAGAGCCCGGCGCCCGGTGTGTGACGATAAACCCGGTTTCAATTCTGTTCTTTGCTGTTCTAAGTAGAACAGAATAGAATCGGCAAGTCTGTAGCCGTGCTAAGGCAGACGCGTGATGTAATGCGTCATCCAGAGAACATGCCTGCGTCTCCTGCACAAAACGCTCTGACAAACCTTTTATCTTATCCAATGTGTTATAAACGCGTCATTGGAGCTTTTCGCAAACATTTCTGCGCTATTAATACTAGCTGTCGCTTATCGAACGGTCTTGAGCCACCTTCATCCACCGAATTCCTGCGACCTTTATAATGTCCTTGGTCCATCGAGAGGAGGTTTTTATTTTACTGCGTCGTCTGGTTTCCTTTAACACACATATAGTAAGATAAAAACTTGTATTTTATACATCTTACAACATGTTAGGGATAAAAAGCAACAATTTATCTTCGGAGTAGCAAGTTAGCTGCAAAATATTGCAGCGGTAAGTTTGCCCGTCACTGTGGCACAGCTTTAGATAATAGCTCGTCCATGGCTATGCATTATATATTATATACTTACTATTGTATAGTGATACAAATGAGTTATCAAGAATCAGAACGTTGAAGACGTTCTCTATGGCGTGGCGGGCGATTAGCCGACTGAGACGCAAGAAGGTGTGGGTTTGATTCCCATAGAGGTAGGCTATAACACATGCAAATCTGACAATCATTGGGCGATAAAAGGTTAAGTGGTGATCATGAACTTAAACGACGCAGTGTAGGAAGACTCGATGGACCATGTGAGCATATTGTGTTGACGGACATTGTGGCGGGAAGTGGATTTCCGGACCGGATGAAAAGATTATGGTGACATGTTATGCTAAGATAGTTTGGACACGTAGGGAGGATGGAAGAAAGAAGATTGACGAAAAATCTGCAAAAGGCGAGTGTGAATGAGCCAGTTGAAAGGGGAGACCTCCGCTTACTTATTCTAATATATTGGATTTTTTCCAAAGCGCCAGGTCAAAAGTACCCTACACTGACGTGCATATATGAAGAATGTAATAAGAGTGAATAAAGATAAAAAGGTATGTCAGGACCATGACATGACATAACTTTTTAGTTCCGAACTTTAAAAAAATTGTTAACATTATGTTTGTATTACCCTTGCTCTGCCAAACGATATTTATCTCTTTGAATACTAGCTGTCGGTTAGTGGAATGCACTGCTTGCTGCTATCAGGCCTGCTCAATCGCTTCCCATTTTCACGTATATGGGCAAGGAACACTATTAGTCCTGTTGTCGCTGACTATTGCTTGATTCTTATCTTCACGTTTATTATACGTAAACATTTAATAAATAGTATAATCTAGTAGGCATTTGTTTTTATTTTTAGTATCATGTATGTAGCTACACATCAACATATTAATATTTAAGTAAGTAATTACACCAGCAATACCCCATGTAAATTTTATATAGCCAATTTCATCTAAAGGTTGTCTGATATTAATCGCTACAAAGTGATAAGACCACCCATTTTATAACATCGTTAGGTTTAGTATTTTTTTTTGTGAAATTGTTTCTTTTTTGTAAATATTTTTTGAAGATAGAGCAAATAAATAATATAAAAGATAATAAAGTATTTTCTATCTTCTATCTATCTTTCTACCACATACAACATATTTAATGCTAGCGAGAATAGGGCGTTTTTATAGACTGAGCCAGCTAATTTGCCTGAAGCTATGCCTAAACCACAACTCGCTAAGAACTGAAAACCTAAAGTGCAAGGTCTACAGCGGCTGCAAGTGTAATCTTCGAGCAGCCACTCTTGGCGAGGTTTCTTCATTTGACACTTCTGGAAACCGGCAATTTTATAATATTCTCTGAATGAAATGAGAAAATTGAACAGAAAATTTATGTGCATTGAATAATGTAATCACTTTTGTTTGTTGTGAAGGGAAAAGTTCACAGATCTTGCACTGTATGCAACCACCACAGATCCAATATCAACCTATCATTGATGCCAATGGATTAAATGCTAGCACTTCATCTGTACTGAATATAAACTAATCTTAATCTGCAGCTGGGCCAAATCTAATATTAATTACTCAGATTCTGATTGAAGTTACAAATGAGTCATGCATTCGTCATTCAATATATTATGCCGTGATTCGATTAGTGGTCACGGCCCTACTTGGATTGAAATTCATGTATTTTTAAATGTAATGCCTCCATAATAACTTTTCATTTAAAAAACCGACTTCCGCCATTGTATTCGACTAAATATTTGGATGAAAAAAAATGATGGAAGAACCATAGTGGTGAAAGGATTATGATACTTTCTGAATGCAAATGCTTGGTTTGTTGCTGAAAATATCAAAATCGCCATATGTATGCCTACAATATTTGAGGAGTTCCCTCAATTCCTCATGGATCCCATCATCAGAACTGGATTCTGAAAAAAATGGGACCAATCTGGAAGTATATCTATTCAAATAAAAAAAGAATTTTCCAAATCGGTCCATAAACGCCGGAGATATGCGGTAACAAATGTTTGTTACCGCATATCTCCGGCGGATATATAAAAAAAAAAATACAGCCGAATTGAGAACCTCCTCCTTTTTTGGGAAGTCGGTTAAAAAGTTAATTTTTAGAAAAAAGAAAACAAAAATTGACTTCTTTCAAAAAGCGCTGGGACGAACTCTGAACCTACCAAACAAAAAAAGAATTATCAAAATCATTATCATAATTGGCCGAGTAATCGCGAAGAGTACTGAATTGAGAACCTCCTACTTTTTTGAAGTCGGTTGATAATTAGAATGTATTTCAAAAGTTTTGATAAAAACTACGTAGCTAATTGGCATGCCAAAAGTCTAAACAATTTAATACAGCACTATCTACATATTTGTTTGCATAATATACAATTTATAGATTTTTATTTTATGTTTTGAAATATAATCAACTTTTTGATAAAAAAATCTTTATTAGAAAATAAATAATGTAAGAATAATGCCTAACATATCAGAAAATGCTATCATTTACACAAAATGCTTTCTTACAGAATTTCTTGAAATCGCAATCGTTAGCTTTGTCTGTTTCTTGCGGCGGCAGATCCATCTCAGGACTAATCCGTTGATAAATCGTTGCGGAATCCAGAAGTTAATCTCTGGAAATAACATTGGTATAAACAGAATGGCAAAAAAAATGTTATCACCACACGAGTTCCTTCTGAATAGAATAGTATATATATTTTTTTTCAATTTTATCTGCAAGTCTTCTTATCCTAGTAATTATTGTTAACTATGTAATAGGCAAAATTGCCATATAAATGTTTGTTTGTTTGATACTCAAACACGCCATAACAGGTAGACCAATTTCAGTAAAATTTAGATTAGAAATAGATTGTGACATGGATTGACACAAACTGTATCGAGTTTGTGTCACGTGTGAATACTGCGTGTAATTGCTACATATAAGACCAGAGACCGAAGCCTGAGTTTAAGCAAGCAATTTACACGGACGTATGCAGTAGTGTTACACAGGTTTTTGTATGGAAAATGAGGTTCACAGAGTGTACGCTTGGGGCGCTCATCGGTGTCGCCATACACAATCCGTGTGACACTTCACCATACGTCCGTGTAAATTGTTTGCAAAAAAACTTAGGCCCGTATTCCAGATGCTCAAGTGTGAATCGAGACTCAAGCATAGATTTGTTGAAAGTTTTTCATTGAAATCTGTCAAAAAATCTATGCTTGAGTCTTGATTCAGTTTGAGTTCAGTTCTAGTATACGGGCCTTAGACTCAATCTCCTGATATTTTGTGAAACTATGCCGCGTAGCAGTGAGAGTGCTACGTCGTAGCTAAAGTGCTACATCGCAGCTAAAATGCTATGGCACAGTGGTTATTTGCTTGTAGAACTACTCTATTGCTATTGGTCACAAAGTTAGTTGTTGTGTGATTGTCTCACTTGATTTTTTTAAAGTGCAAAACCCTTTAGTTTTGCGTTCATTACCCTGAGCTCACACCATCAAATTGTTATTTTTTCATGATCATCATTTTAAATAGGTGTCACTGTTTCATTATAATTCAGGAGCCAACCTTATTTAGGTCAGTGTCATTTAGCACAAGCCACATGTCTTGCTTAGTGGATACGACGTAGCTGCCGACGACTTTGATGGATTGAAGATATGAGCGAGCTCGTTACCCGACAATACAGATTCCTTGTTCAGGATTTATGTGGATTAAGTATCTTATGCGTTTTTATAAAGAGAAGAAATAAAGCAATAATATATTATTACTGTGTGTGACAGATCGTTGACCTTATACTGAGGCCCGGATAAATATAACATACATACATACAAGTTAGTCTAAGTACGATTTCCGGAAGTTCGACTTTTACTTGACTTATAACTAAGTCTGGACATCTAAAATAAATGTTACTACTGACTTTACTTAGTCAAGCACTACCTTTGCTCAAACGAAAGTATAAGTACTTTGCTTGGTATAAATTCACTGTAAATATTGCATCAAACTAGCGAAATCCAAAGAGAATCTAATCACTAGTCTAATTTTTGATTTGAAACAATTTTTCATTCCGCCAAGAAAATGACTTGAGACCAAAGATGATAATATTCAAAACCAATGAGTATTTTTGTGAAGGTAATTTTATTGCGACTTTTAATAGTCATGTATCAGAACAGAATTATTTTTGGAAATTACACGAAAAATTATGTCAAATCCTAACTTTAAACGTGCTAAGTCAGTAAAATCTAGACTATGCCTAAGCCAAGCACTACCTTGACTTTCATCGAAAGTATCGTCCCAATGAAAAGTCTATTTAAATAAAAGCGATGCAAAGTAACGATTTCAAAGTAAGCTTAGTAAGTACGTTCTATTTATCTGGAGCTATACAAGAATAACGCCAATGCCAATAGGGGACATGGTATTATTTGCAGAGATTGCCAGCCTAAATGCGAGCATATTGTTGAGCAGCATTGTTGCTCGAGCACACGGAGCATTATTTGCTCGTTATTCGCGAATAATGCCCCCAAACAGAACCAAAAGGCTGTTTAGCAGCCGCCAGTCAACACCGCAAACAATAGAAATCCACTACAAAGGTGTTATACAATATTTTAACCTGAGAACAAACTGGAATAGCTCGAGCGCGAATTCAATTCAGAACAATGGCGTGTCAGTTTACCTGCAGTAATAGCAAAAATTCTGCAATACGAGTAAAACTCTGCAATAAGAGTAAAAACAAAAAAGTCTAGGAGACGGGATTCGAGACGCATTTCAAACAACTGCAGTGTAGACACGTGACAAGCTAAGCATAGTGGTGGGACAATAAATGTACAAAATATCGATAAAAAGTCACATAACGCTAAACCGTAGTAGCGGTATGCCGTACTGCATTATGAAACCTAAGCTCATCATCTATTCCTGTTAAAAAGCCCTTGAGTCACGAAAAAAAAAAAAAAAAATTTGAGGTAATACGTCCCTATTCCCTTTTGTGGTGAACTTAATTCAAATAAATAATCGTTTTTTCCACAATGCTGGTAATGTAAAAAAGGAAAATGTTAATTTTTAGGGATTCGTACCTCAAAAGGTACCAACATCATTATAGGATCACACAAGTGTCGGTCTGTCTGTCACAGCCTATTTTCTCCGAATCTATTTGACCAAAAAAGTTTAAATTTGGTACATATACAGAATTATGAGACCCAATTACGGAACTATAGCGTAAATAAAAAAATCTGATTTTAAGGGTTTTATTTTGGGAGGCAACCTAGAAATTATAAAATAACTTGTGACAATTGCATCATGTTACATATCAAATTAAATAACTTGTTATGAGAAGCACAAATACATTTTTTATAATTTTAAAATACTTTATTTCAAAGATATTAATGAAAATATATGAAAAAATACAAAATATTGGGCCTTACTCATAGTTTACAAAAAACCCTAAATGAAAATCCTAAGTCCTAAGCATGGAAAGTATTCGTAAGGAGAAAATACGTATAAAATGTGTTTATTGACTAATAAGTTTAATTTGTCTAGCTAGTTGTTGGAGATTACTTGTACGGAACCCTCGCCACGCGTGTCTGACTCACACTTGATTGTTTTTTATTTTATCATTCAAGTATACTTATGAAAAACTTCTTGACGTGTAAACAAAAATAAATTTTTGTTTGTCAAGTAACATTACCAGCACCTTGAGAAGTGTTGTATCCTAATGATGAATAACGTGCAATTATGATAAAAAAACATCCCGTTACTGTCCCAAATGTTTTGCAAGTTCAAATCAAACCTAGGCCATTGCCCATCGGTGCGTGCCTCAATTATGTCAAAAATAACGTATCATCGATATCAATAATTACGTAGTTACCGTCCCATCACTATGCATTCATGTGCAACGGTGACCTCGCGATGTCCGGAATTAGATTTGTAAGCTATCACACCACCCAGCCGGGTCACCCGGATATTATGCCGCTAAAACAATGCCGTATAAAGGGACGGTTTTATCGCAACGTCAATTCTCTAGACGATGCAATTGGATTCTGAACTCCTTTGAAAGGACTCTTGGAGCAGATTACATTTCTATCTATGAGATCATTATCATCAGCCGATAGACTTCTACAGCTGGACGAGGCCTAAATGATAGAATGCAATGGGGGATTGGAGTATCACAATACTGAGTATGTTGATATAGTTATAAATATAGTTATTGGTGTTATGTACTCAGGTGGATGCTGTTGCTCGTCCCCTGGAACATCCCCATAACATTCATTGGTAGGAGACAACGGAATGTTTCTTAGGACACTGCGGCAATGAGATGCAAATAGAGGAAACCGTCATTATAGAAACAAAAATCGAAACAACGTGACTCACGTGTGCTAGGAGTTTCACTACGTGATAGAATCCAAAATAAAGAAATCCGTAGAAGACCCAAAGTCACCGACTTATTAGATCGCTAATTCGCATGCCAAGTGTGATTATTATGACAAATCCCCTTATTGTCTTTTATGGGGGAGGCCTATGTACAGCAGTGGACTTCTACAGGCTGGTGATGATGATGATGATGATGAGGAACTTTTCGTATGTTTTTTTTTTTTTTTATGCTACTTGGCAAGCAGACAAGCTTACGGCCCACCAGATGAAAAGCAGTTACCGTAGCCTATGAACGCTTGTAACACCAGAGGCATCACACGCGCGCTGCCGACCCTGAGACATAAAGATGAAAAGTCTCATGTGCCTGTAATTTCACCGGCACCCGTACCCTTCAAACCGAAACACAATGCGAACACTACTGCTTGGCGGCAGAAATAGGTACGGTGGTAGTACTTCCCCGGACGAAATCTTTCACAAGAAGTTCTACTACTAACAATATCTATATAATATATAATATAATATGTATGTATCTTTTCATTGATAAGATAGGGTAACATTATTATATGACGATGATAATAATATACTATTCATATTTGCTCGCTAATAATATCATCATCATCAGCAGCAGCCTTTAGACGTCCACTCTTGGACGAGGCCTCCCCCATAAAGTACAATTAGGGAATTTGCCATAATAATGTGGATTAGCGATCTAAAAAGATAAAACATCAAATTATTTTATGAAAGCTTCATGAAAAATCGTTATCTGGCAACACTCGACGCACTTCGCGATCCAATAAAACTTTTTTAATAACGATTTCCATCGTTTTGTACCACCTAAAACTCAATTCATTGAACCAAAAATTGTGCTTAAAACTTTGTTTACTAACTTTGATTTGATAACACTTGAATACTTTATTGATATTTTGATGAAATTAAATTTTGGAGGCAAATTGTTTCGAATTAACTTTATTGTCATTTCCAGTAAAACTGTATTTCATTTCACATTAATTCACTTCATTATTAAATTTTGTATTATATTAATATACTTAGTTATTTATTAAGTTCATATATACCCTTATTCATAATCATTTTTTAAACCTATTTTAGTTAAAATAGCTTTTGTCTTGTTTCGACGTATGACATTTTACATAAGACAGAACGGAACAAAAGCTATTTTAACTAAAACAGGTTTCTAAAATGATTATGAATAAGGCCTATAATTGTCATTTTACTCTAGGTGGAAGGATTATCCATTTGGAATTGCCATGGAGAATTTTTCATTTAACGCAGCATATTATAAATAGATACATACATAACACCCAACAGTCACATACGTGGTCTTGATCCCACACTAGGATTCCCTGTGTCGTGGGTATCAGGAACTACTAGTGCCATGGTACTATAACACCCAGATCCGGAAAAAATATTTGCAGATCATATACAAACATTTGTCCCGCAGCGAATACCTCTTGCATCTCAGCTGGCTAAAAGCCCGCCGCGCCACAGAGGTCGTCAAATATATTCTAGAAGCTTACTTGGACAAGAAATGCTCTCATACAGCCCATGTAAGGTTTTACATTACGTCTGTTACTCTAGCACAACAGTGCAAAGTCTCCCCATTTCTTCGCAAACCTTGTAGTAATTTTAGTCGTCTATCGAAAATATTTTAATCTCATAACAACAATACAATAAAACATATTACGCGTGCAAAGCCGCGTAAAGCCATACGTAAACACAATATCCTCGAAAGAAAAGAAAGCCATCAATAATGTAATCTGGCAGATATTTTCCCATTCGGGACCTTTCTTGGACAATAAAAATCTCACCAAAAACGTCTCCGATTGTTTTCTTGCTAAACTATTTTCCTATTCTTGCCCAATTACGAGTCATATCATTGAAACAATTATTGGGATTTATCTACTGTCCAGGAGTCGATTTTTTCGCTGAACTACGCTATAACACTGATGTATTCGTTTTTGAAATTAGTTATTAAAAAAATGATTTTTACTTTTATAAGTTTTATCCGATTATATCTAAAAAATTGTAATTATAAAGATTTAGCTTGTAGTGTTTTCATTAAAAGGAACTAGAGCCAAACGGAACGAAAAAAATTATTAACCATTGAAAATACAATTTTTTTTAATGTAGAATTTTATGAAGATCTTACTATCTGTTTTATTATTAATGATAATAATAAAACTAATAGTCAGATCTTCATACTTTTTTTTTATTATAATAACATAAAACTTATCAATATACGAGGTGATACCGATTTTTGAAACAATGAACTAGAAAAGAACTAAGCGTAATTCAGCCAAAAAGTTACAAGAAAATATACGTAGGGAACTTAATAACGTTACCAGTGTTCTACGAACACTATAGTATTAATAACAGGCTTCCAATACGGTGTAAGTGGGTTGCTAATGAGAAAAGGAAAGTACGGGTGAACTGAATCAATTATTTATTCTGTTTGAAAAATATTTAACAGTTAAACAAGAAAAACAATAAAAGAACTACATGGCTTTTCTTAAAGGCTTTTCTAAAAGGCTTAATTTCAAACGCAATCGGTCTCTCGCCAAACGAAGCCATTCCGATACGAATGATCGGGAAGTTTGGCTCGCCGCCGTCGACCAGGAGGGCGGCACTGTCTATACAAAATCGAGAAAGACTAGCGTGCGTGTCTCTGCAAATTAAATCAAAAACACTAAAAAACACCCTTCTGAAACCGTGAAATCAATCTGAAAGTGCTCTCATTGAGTCAAAATAGTGATTCACTGTAATTCCACTCCGGAGGAGACCCTTGATGAGAAATTGGCGGTGAGTCTTGCGTGTCCTACAATCAGCCTGTAAATTTCATAAAATTTAAGTAATTAGAGCTATCGAACCACACGATTAGTCACATAATTAATGGGGGAACACGAAATGGTGATGCTGCAATGGAAAAAACCTGGCGACGCCATAAAAAATAAAAATAAAAATAATTAAAAAACCGGTTAACAGGTTTGCGACAGGCGTAAATTGTTCAATCAGGGCTGTCAAAAGGTATATTTTTGTATCAGAAAAGCGACGTTTGACAGCCCTGATTGCACAATTTACGCAAACCTGTCGCGAGATAGAGAATATCCCTGCCGGTGACTTAATAAACGGACATAGCATGATGATATTGATATGAGATATTCTAAGATAACGTGGTTCACTTCTTCACTGCCGCATACTTACCTCATAACTTACCCTCTTTTGTTCGGTTCCATCTTCATAATGCAAACAGTTAAGGAATAGAACCCACTACCATCGTCTGTCTTTCCTGAAAACTATAACCTGGGTCTTTTCAAGGCAAGAGTGAATTAGGTGTCTTTTAGGCCTTCGTGTTCCATTGTCAGCTGCTTCGTCAGTTAACAACCAGTGTAAGGACTTGGTCAAAGAATGGCAATACAGGTACAAAAAAACCGGTCAAGTGTGAGTTGGACTAGCTTGGAGAGGGTTCGGTACACAAAGGCTATACACCATTAGTAATCACTAGACCAATTAAACTTGAAAAATTAAAATTAATCAACACATACGCATTTTCTCTTTACGAATATTTTCTGTTTTCCAAGGAAATTTAAAGAATTAGAATTTTTATTTCGGTTTACCTGTGAACTGAGGAGTGAGTGTGTGTGTGAGTGAGGTCCAATATTCCGTAATTTTTAATCATTTTTGGCTCATTAGTTTTGGAAATAGGGGGCGGGGGAATGGTAAATTTTGCCAAATCTTCTAAATTAAAAATTTTTTAATTATAAAAAAAGAATATGTCTCTTAGCGAATCCTTTCATTTAATATGTTACATGATGCATTTATTTGAAAACATTTTTTGTTATTTTCTAGTTTGCCCCCAAAAAATACCTCCCGGTAGGGATCACGACGCCTAAAAGGCTGCTGGTGATGATGATGATGATGATTAGAGTATAAATAGTTTAAGTAACAACAGTACACCGCTCCCCAACTCACCCTTTCAATATTGAGTTTTCTTCAGTGTATACTTTCCACTTCGGCTTTAAGGCAACGTTTTATTTTTTGTTTACTTCGGGTAAATTGTTAGAATAATAATATAAGCAAGCTATAGAGCTCGATAACCGATTTTCAATTTTTGTTTCTGGCGTAAAAAGCATTGTCCGACAAATTAAATTCCAAATTTAAAATACGTAACATGTCAAAAATTATTAACTGCTGTAAAAGGGCATTGTCAATACAACATTATGTACCTACCTACTCTTAACTCTACTTAACTCAATAAGACGCAATTACTTTTTTTTTTAAGTGGTCTTGCGAATACATTTTGGTGATTTCATAGAAGGCTATTTAACAAGAAATTGCTTACGCTCATAATAGTGCTCTGTTTATAACTATTAATATTATTCTTCGGATAAAACACTAGTTTTGTATGCTTTAAGGTGAATAATTTAACTTCATTCACAGCGAGTTTGCTGGGAGGATTATTTAAGAGGAGTTACTTCAAACTTTTTCAGTTGGGAAAAGTGTTTATGTAGATTTGCTCACTGAATCAAATTATATAAACTTAATTACATTTATATAAAGGATGTTTTTTGTTCCCAACTGAAAAAGACACTCCTAAGATGAGACATCGGTGTTTCTCAGCAACAATTATTGTTATACCTACATAAATAATACATATTTATTATGCCCTTATAAGCAGAGCCCTCAATGAGCCTGTTTTCACTCTGAGTCGTACAGTTACTAAATAAACTGTAACAAGAAATGTGTTGTTACATCTTAAAAATAATGACAGATTTTCATTCCAAATTCACTTCAGGTCCTATAGGGTTTTTCTCGATCTTATTTCCACTGCCCAGACATTAAAAATATTTCAATAAAGTCTCCAATAGTAAAAAAAAATATAATTCGTGCAATCCATCAAAATTTTAAAGCTCAATTTTTTCATGACAGATGCCATGATACCGTCAAAAGGCAAAGCAATAAAAACATAATAAAACTTCCAGAGGCTACTCCTTTACATAGAAAACAGGTTATTGCCTACTGTTATCTCGTCAAATAACTTTACGGCCACAAATATAGTGAAAAAGTCGAAAAACAAAAACGAGAAACGTGTGAAATATTGTTCTGGTCGTCTTTACGTCAATTTATCTTGGTATTATCAAAAAAAAAAAAAAAATACAGAAGCTTTAGCTTGTTGACATTGCTGATTGAGGCCTCCCCCATAGCATTCATAGCGTACAACCCACAGCGTGCAATGCCATATATTTGCTTTAATCACCACACCACCATTGGCAAGCAGATTGGTGATAGCAGTTTTGAGAACTCAGGTGGATGCTGCTGCTCATCCCTTGACGTAATCCCTTAGTCACCTTATACTACATCCAGAAGAGGGTTGGAGAAGTCCTATTCATCATCCATCATGCTTGAAATTAGTCTTTTGACCGCTAGTAAAAGAACCAGTGTTCTGGCTCTGGCTGATTCATGGTGCCTCGCTGTTCTACCTTCATGCTCATTACTCCTTCACAAACTTAGGTACAATGTCAATTTGGCTTAGCGCGTCCAGCATAAGAATATACCCTTCCATCTCCTTCCCGTGGATTTCGTAAAAGGCAACTAAGGGCACCAGGAAATGGGCAGCAGCATCCAACTGAGTACTCAACACCAGTACTGAGATCACCAATCCACCTGCCAAGCGTGGTGATTATGGCATACCCGCCCATTGCATGGAGGAGGCCTCGTCCAAGCAGTGGGCGTCTAAAGGGTGCTGATAATGATAAAGAAGTGTTGCAACAGTCGGTGTAAACAGTCGGTGGTAACCGGTTTTATCTGTGAAAGCGTCTTTTGCCTACCAAGTTTTTATTATAATCTGAGTATAATTCCGCGTCCATATCTGGCAATTTCCCTCCCAAAGTAAAAACTCTTGTTATTATAAAATTGCTATCCGGGATTTAAAATTGCTATTTGGGACTAATAGCGGGACGTTTACGGGAACCTTAACTCCTGTTTCATAATTTGTTGTAATGAAAAAGGACGTTGCTTAGATTCATAAAAACAAAGATTAGTCAAGTTTGACATATTTCTTTAAGGACGCAAATTGGGCCCCTGGTTCTTTCTATCAATGGTGATTATGGCAAATCCATTGCAATTATGGGGTAGGTCTCGTTCAAAAGTCTACCTCAACCGCTGATGATGATAAATGTTTTAGATGTGTATATTGTATATTTTGGGCTTATTAAAAACATAAAAAAATCAAGAATTATTACTTACTAATACATAATTGATTTTGAGTTTTGATTAAAAAAAAATCACTATGTAAATCAAGTAAAAAATTAAATAACAATTCGTGAGCATCATTCAAACTATTTGTGCGGTTCGCTGTAAAAACTACTGGAGCTAAATAACTTTACCACGTCATCTCAAACAACGCATCTTCCTTGTTTTATCTGTGGCATAATGCCTTATAATTAAAAAGTTTTAAAGCTTACTTCTCTTTAATATCCTACAATGAGTCCCTGAATAGAATGTTTAATGCTTAGATACCTCGCCATCCCGAGCTTGGTATTTTTCTCATTACGTTTGTAAAATTAATAATGAACTAGGATCTCATAAAATCTGCTTTTCGCTAAATTAGTTTCAGAGTTTCTGATCAACAGTTATTTTTTATTTTATAAAAATAACGACTATACACCACGTACTTTACTATTCTCCTGCTGACGTTTCGTTGACCATTTAGAGGTCCTTCCTCATGAGCACCGACCGCGACCACGCTCAAAGGTCGTGAGACGGGAACTAGCTCGGTTTCGTCGCTCCGCAAGCTCAGCCCGGCTGGACAGTTTTTTTTTACTTTATTGTTCTTCAACGGCCTTCAGGCGTCCATTGCTGGACGATACCTAGAAGAATAGAATGGCATATAATGCAATGGGGGAGGAGATATCCTAATCACCACGCTTGGCAGGCGGATTGGTGATCGCAGTATTAGTATTGAGTACTCAGGTGGATGCTTTTGCCCATCCCCTGGTGTAATCCCTTAGTCAGCTTTTACTAAATCCACGGGAGGAAACGGAGGGGTATATTCTTAAGCCGGACACACCATGGCACTTTATAACATAATATAACACCCAACATACATACGTAGCCCTAATCCTACACTAGGATTCCCTGTGTCGTGGGTATCAGGAACTACGAGTACCATAGTACCCAGTACCGGAACAAATATTTGCAGAGCATACAAACATTTGTCCCGCAGCGGGGATTAAACCAAGCAACCTCTGGCATCTCAGCCTGTCGCGCTAAAGAGGTCGTCATTGACAGAGATTATTGTTATGCGACGTTTTCAACTATAGTTAGCCATTATGCAATTCTACAAAAGAGGTCAAGTAAAAATCGGAATCATGAGGAGAGGCTTTCATGTAGGCTGCCATAAAAGTAACCACTAGACCAATTGATCTAATTAATCCTCGGTGAAACTAAGCGCACATACACATTACACATATTTTTCTTCAAGAATATTTTTCGTTTTAGAAAAATCTCGAAATTTCCATAAATTTCAAGATTTTTCTTTAGGTTTTCCTGTATGGAATGAGTGATACCCTATATTATTTTGTATTTATTTTTAATTTCCTTATTTTTGGAGATAACGGCTGAATGTTTGATTTTCGAATAATTTCTTGAATTTCTTTTAAACAACGCGTATTAAAATTACATAAAAATTTATTACTTAATTAATATTTATTAATTATATAAAATGTAATTACTCATAACAAGCCTTTCATTCGATACGTCACGTGATGCACTTGAATTTTTAATTTTTAATTTTCAAATTGTACCCCATAATTAAATTTATTTATTTACGCTAATATAATATAATACAGAATAAGGTGACATAATACGCCCGTGATTGTCACCTTACTCTGTATATGTACAAAATTGCAACTTTTTTCGTTTAATAGACTCAGAGAGCTGATTCTGAGTTTTGACAAGGAAATGACACGGACGTCTGGTGTACATTAGCATTTTGCTATGGCAACACCGATGAATGCCCCTACACTCTGTGAACATAATTTTCCATACAAAAATCCGTGTTACACTACACTACACCATACGTCCATGTCAATTGCTTGTCAAAACTCAGAATCAGCTCTCTCAGAACATAGGCTATGACAGACGAACAAACAGACAGACACGAAAGTGATACGAGGGTTCCGTTCTTGATCGCATGTATGGAACCCTAAAAACGTATGCAAACCAATATTTAGACCAAAAATGTAATTATTTTTGTCGAAATTTAAATGCATAAAGCGAATGAAAACCAAAGTGCTTAAGGATTATTTCGGTAAGCGGATGTGGTGGAAAGATGGGTAATTGCCCCCTTAGCGAGATGAAAAAGAAATTGGCCTGAATTGCCGCTCAGAATCCTACGCGATTAACATTGTAGAGCGGGAGCTATTGATCATATTCTCGCGTTAAACTGCTAACGTACGTACGTACGTTTGTAATGCTTTTGTTTTAAACCTAAATAATATGATTTGTGCAAAAATACATAATACATAGTCCATCCTAAAAAAACACTGCTATAATCCCTTCAGTTATTTCTACATCCAGAATGTTTGCAAGTCACCTACTGATATGATACGGTTAGAGTGGGACAGAGTGAGTGCGTGGGACATTTCACTTTTTCGTACTTATTTTACTTCTGTTCTGTTTGCTTGTTATTGTTTTGTTTTCGTGTCAAATATTTTTATTTCTTTTTTTCTTTTCTATCTATAATAACAATATTTCCGTGATATTATGTCTGGTATATGGAGGCTGTATTCTCGGGCTATCTGCTGGTGCATCCTTAAAAACTTAACAAAACAGAGAAAACTTCAAATAATGTTTCAGCTTGACAAAACACACTGGCTCCTAATCTATCCGTGTTCGTGGCTTGAATAAGTAACATTAATCAAATTTGGTTTGTATTGACAATTGGTATTTCCCGTATTCATATTTTTAGATTTTTATGAAATATGAGTGGAATATTTTGTTTGGAATGGTTTTAGGGTTCACGTTTAGTATTAAAAACGGCAATGGGCTGGTGAAACCAAGGGGATTACTAGTAAAAATTAAATAAGCTTTAAATTCCATAATCTTTACTATAGTAATAATAATTAGCCATCTCATTCTGAAATACGGCTTTTTAGGCTTCCGTAGCTAAATGGCAAAACACGAAACCGTTATAATTTCGTTCTATTCGTCTGTCCGTACATATATGGCACAGCTATATTATTTAGTGACTATGGGCACATGATATGAAATTTTGAAAGATATGAACTGCTATACAATTATGAAATGAAATTACGTATAATGAAAATTGGGGGTAAATTGGCATTCAATATAATTAAACAGCCGGATGAAAAAAAAACATTGCACATAGGCGTGTCTTATCTTATCTTATCTTTAGATAAGGTTTCAAAAATTAAATAAAGAGATTTTCAAATAGCTTTTTTATATACTTCATAAAGGTATATACATACACCTCTAAAATCGGGAAAAGTATGCCTCTGTAAGTTTTCAACTATATTGGACACAAAATTCTTAAAAAATTGAAAGTAGTAAAATAAGAAGATAAATAAAAAAATATATTAATAAAATAAAATAAAATCTTATAACACAATTTCAACAAAAAATATTTAAATAAGATAAAATTATGTTCTGTAGTTTCTGATAATGGAACCCTTTATGGGGGTTATCCACTTAAAAGTTTTTTTTTTTTGGTGTTTGTTTATCTTCTTTCACTGCTATAATACAACTTTGAAATGAAGGCCACTACGTCTAAGCAAACCCTGGCGTAACGATAATGGTACAATAGAGGCCTAAGCCTACGATTTTATACCAGGTGTCCTAACCTAAGCCCAGACGCGCACTGGTGGCCACCGAAATGTATGCATTGTATCATAAGTGCGCGCACTTGGTCGCAAGCAGCTGATGATACAATGCATACACTGCGGTGGCCGCCGCGGCCTGGCCGCAAGTGCGCGCTTGGGCTAAGGATTATCCAATTACTCTCGCAAATCGAGAGTAAGAAAATGTGTGCATAAAAGACTGATAATGATGATGATGATTCTTACCTAAATGATCCAAGGCACAATATAATATGAATGTACTCCATATTTGAAGTACTTCAAGTATAAGTGCTGCAAATAGTCTCAAATTACTTTAACTGACACTAATTACTGACGATCAATCAATGCCTGTGACAACTGTCAGAGACGATTGTCAGTTGAAGTTAGTCTCATTAAATGACAAAGGATAGTTATCTGACTCCTCTCGTGGGTATCGTTAAAGCCGACTAAGAGAATACAACAGGAGATGGGCATCAGCTTAAGTACTCAACACCAACTGCGATCACCAATTCGCCAGCCAAGTGTGGTGATAATGGTAAATCCCCCCATTGTTTTTATGTGCCTCGTCTCGCCAGTGCACGTCTAAAGGCTGATGATGATGATGATACAACAATTTAAAGAACTAGGTTGTAAAGTCAAACATTGAGGACCATGCGTAGGTACGGCTGATTATTCGTAAAAAGCCCACGTGAGCAATAGCTTCTTTTTTCTTTATTAAGCAAGTACTTATCTAAGTTCCAAAAATGTATACCTTCCGTCATGTTAGACTTATCAAAAGAGAACACGGTTTCAATGCATCAAAAAGAAGCGTAAATCCATTAGAAATTTCATTCCAATTCAATCTTGAATGCTGCAATAAACGTACAATACTTTGCACAGCCGCGTCCAAAATCGACCCCATTATCTTGGATTTCAGCCAACCCTCAAAACCTCTTTTGAATGGTATACAAATAAAGTTGTACTTATATAAAATAAATTTTAAGGCCGGATAATTTTTTTATTGTTTTGATAAGGTTGGCAATTTATTCCAAGTCTTGTGATATATATTGTCTTTATATTCCAAGTTGTCGACAGTAAAAACACAACAACCGGATTCGTAAACAATTCAGACGGAAAAAATAAAATAATTATTGTTTCAACACATCCACAATTGTGTACAACAATTCACACTGATTGTTCGCAGAGGTTGGCATTTTTCAAAGCATAGTAAAGTACCTAATAGGTAGCAGTAGAAAAGTATTCATGGATCGCTAAGCGTATAACGTAAGGAAAGCAGCCGAAAATAACAGCATAACAAAACACCGCAAAAACTACATACTTGGATTCCCTGTCTCGTAGGTACTACGAATACCACTACAACATCCAGTCCAGTAACAAATATAGATTAGAAATTGTCAAAAAAAAGTAAGGTGAAAAGCATGTGGAGAAAAAAAAATAGTAACGTCTTTACATACATAAACTAAAACTTGTTAACATAATTAACTTAGATAATTTGTACAACCTTAAAAACATAAACGATGCGTTGGGGGTAGGACGAGAATAATCTGTATCCCGACTCCCTAATAAATATTTACAGATCATGCAATCATTTGCCCACATTGGGAATTGATTCCGCACTTCTTGTATCTCAAATACTCACCCGCCGTACCACGTAGGCATTGAATGACGATTGCTTTCAATTTTCAAACTCATAATGGATGCAAAATCACGTTGTAGTGTAGTAACGGTTCATAGCATCCAAAATTAAAAACGCTTTAGATGAAAAGTAAAAACGTAGTTGGTCATTAATTTTAAAACTACATGACAGGCCTTTATTCAATTTTGTAGATATAATTGGATAAGATTTATGAAGGTTTGCGATTTCTAGATTTTTGTTACAATGAACCGAAAAAAAATTAGACAGAGCGTAATTCAGACGACCGGTGTACAGGGAATCATCACTGAAAGTTTTATATATTATAATATAATGTGAAATTTCGAAGCGTGGATTTTGTCCGGACTTTTAAAAAACCGGATGATTTTTAACCCTATTTCAATGGCACATAGGATAAGCTTTAATTTATTAGCACGTAATCCTGAACGGAATTAGGTGTATTTTGTCGCTGAAAGGTTAAAAGAACTTGAAATTTTTATGTGTTGCGGTGTGGGCTTGGGGTTGCTGATTGGGAATTAAAGATTATATCAGAAGTGTATGTTGTGAAAGGTAAAGATTGAAATCAAATTATGCTTTGAATATCGCCGTTACATCTCGGGATATGTCGAGATTGGACATAATGGAAATATCATACGAAAGGTCAAGATAAAAGAACGCTTAATCCAATGCGCCAACACCGTAGACAGCTCTGTCTACGGCCTAATGCAAAATGACACGGACAGACGTGTACAGTCAGCGTCATAACATAGTAAAAATGTATGTCTTGAAACCCATAAATTTCTGAAACTCTTCATCACCAGCCTTTATGGACGTCCACTGCTGGACTATGCCTCGTCAACGGGGCAATTGCCATAAGCACCACGCTTGGTAGATCGATTGGTGATCACAGTATTTATGTTGAGTACTCAGGTGGATGCTGCTGCCCATCCCCTGGTGTAATCCCTTAGTCAGCTTTGTCGACATCTACAAGAGGAGATGGAGGGGTCTAATCTTAGGCTGGACACACCACAGCACATTTCTGAAACTAATTAGCAGCTATTCAAATTCGATTAAATGTTTAATTATAGCTCTTCACTAAATCTAGCCTAAATTTTTTTGTTGTGTTCCGTAATGAATACTTAGAAAATTTGTTTTGAAAACACAATTGATTTTATGGCGCTGACTGTGCTGTGAGTTTTGTTGCGCACTGCGTTGAAAGAGCAAAGAGAAGAGCTATATTGCAGGGAGAACATGCTAATTGAATGTTTGATGCGGCATCTGCCAATTCTAAGTTACTGAAAACGATTTAGGCAGGTGGTAACTTGCCGTTCACTAAACGGGCCCCTTAAAGGTGCTGCTAATGAAGACAGAGTAAGGGGCAACGCTGGCGGGGACGGCTAAAGGGTGTTGACAGGTGTGCTGCTGTTTAACTAAGCGCTACTCCCAGCTTTATGCCTTTAACACTTCCACTCTTGGAGCATAGGTTTCTCTACCCTCGGCCAGCTGGCTAAGGCAAGCCGAGGATCAGGGGTCTCTGTTGCCCCAGGGAATAATGGGGTCAATTGGAGTGCCCTGAGGGATTTATTATTATTATTTTTGAGCTCGTTTTCCCATCTCATAGATGAAAACTATAAGATAAATGACTTTCATGTTCTTTTTTAGAAATCACTCAGTCATATTTCAGTAATAAACCAGTAACAATAAGCTAATTAGGGGAGCTCGGGTCAGAGTGGCTCAGATATGCCAGTCACGAAGCGTAATGTGGTTTTGGCAAGGAAAACGCAGCGTAACGGTCAAAGGCACCGTTATGCCTTTTAATGTACCGTGCTTGTTGAATAAAGTGGTCAGAATTATTTTTAATTTTGTATAATTTTTCAGCTCATGATTTTCGGCTTTATCTTATCTTTTTTTATACTACTTAGCAAGCAAACAAGCATACGGTTCACTTGATGGAAAGTACTTAACGCAGCTTATAGACACCTGCAACACCAGAGGCATCAAACGCGCGCTGCCGACCCTAAGACATAAAGATGAAAAGTAATATGATAAGTGGGATTATCTACTTACTAATAATCACACATAATAAAAATGAAACACTTATCAATAAAATAATACTTTTCTTGCTTACAGTACATACTTTCCCGTGTTGTATAGAGCAAAGATTTTGTTGACAGGTAAAATTTTTAGGGTTCCATACTTGGACGAATTCCAAGGTTCCATAGCTAAATGGCAAAAAAAATAACCTTTACAGTTATGTCCTGTCAGTCCATCCGTGTCAAAGTTATTTTTCTCAAAGAATAAAATAATATGAAATAAAATTAAATTATTAAATTATGCCACTTATGAAGTTTGGAAGGTAGGTGTATTCAAGGTAGGTGTATTCTACATATATATCGCTGTGAGTAGGTGTAGTAAAATTACGAAAAAAAACTAGCAATGTACGTAATGTAGGATGTGGACCTGTAACTAAGGGATGAAAAAAAACAAAGTGCACATAAGCGTGAAGGATATCTCTAAGTAGGTCTTCAAAAATAATATAGTGTTTTGTTTATTATGTATGTCAATAGTTGTTGTCATGTAGGTACACTTCTAAAGCCGTAGCAGAGTGTGCCCCCCACCCCCAACATGTTTAAGGTAATATAACTTAAAAAAAAACACTTTCAACGACAGAGTTGGTTTGCATAAAATAATTTTTGATGTTAGGTAGTTATTGAGATATGTGTTTTTTTTTCAGAGTTATGCTATTATTAACTTTGAACTGAACGTTCATCCTGACTATACGGAACTAAGCTTAGTCCGACACGCGCTACTCTACTTTTTTTATGTGTATCATCATCGTCATCAGCTTATTTACTTCCACCGCTGGACAAAGCCTTTCATATTGAATAATAAAACGTTACAATTTTATATTTTTCAATGTATTTACTGTAATTTAAGTGGTTTAGTATTATGAGTAAAAATAATAAAACCTGATTTTGAAAGTATCGTTTGCAGGTTATTTAATCCAAGGGCGGGTTTGAACCCTTGAACTTTTAAATCAAAACACAAGGTTTATTCCACAACGCTCCCACGACTCGCTGAAAGAACAGGTTGGTATACTTACTTATTATTAGGTACACATATATTCCAACTGTATGTACTTGAACCTAGTTTGTTTAACAGCGTTAGAGAAGCCAAAACCAAAGCTATTTGGCATTCTATTTTGGCATGATTCTTCTGAGTATGTTTATACTTAAGAATGGACTCTATTATTTAGCATTAAGCATTCAAAATTAAAAAAAGGTATGTTAGCATTTATTTTTAAATCAGCCTGTTCTGTATGCTTGTTATTAGTTACCTTAAAAACAGAACACAGGGATTGTTTTTTTAAATATTGTATCCTATGTAGTTGTGTCTGAGGTTTTGTTTAATGTAGTTGTATATCTTTTCTATTCTATTTTACACAGCAATGCTGATTGGTGGTAGTACGGACGAACTCTTTCACATGGAAAACTATGACTACCCAGTAATATCTAGTAAAATCTCTGGCGAGTCCCCATTAAAAGAATTAAGTAATTTTTTGCTAGGCCTGCTTTCCAGAAATAGCGTGCAATGAAATAGGATCACTTAGAAAAACCACAACAAACTATGCAAGATATCGAATTGGTATAAAAATCATATTGAAATATATTTCATACGGCATTACATACAATAACTTTTTAACCGACTTCCCAAAAAGGAGGAGGTTCTCAATTCGGTTGTATTTTTTTTTTTTTTTTTTATGTTTGTTACAGCATATCTCCGGCGTTTATGAACCGATTTGGAAAATTCTTTTTTTATTTGAATAGATATACTTCCAGATTGCAAGATTCAAAATCCAGTTCTGATGATGGAATCCATGAGGAATTGAGGGAACTCCTCAAATATTGTAGGCATACATACATATTTGATATTTTCAGCAACAAACCAAACATTTGCATTCATAAAGTATCTAATCCTTTCACCACTATGGTTCTTTCATCAATTTTTTTTCATCAAAATATTTAGTCGTTTATTATGGCGGAAGTCGGTTTTTTAAATGAAAAGTTATGTATTATTAGAAACGACTTCAACTTTTTTATATATTTTAACAGTGCTGGTAACAATTTGACTTTTGTGTAAGCGAGGTTCGAAGTAATAAATCCCATTATTATGTAGATGAAACTTCCGTTTGGTAGTGATTTGGATCGACTCCCTAATTACAGTAGCAAATGGGAATGGGGAACGTAATAATGGGGATCGATTTAACAGCCTTTGTCCAAATCTTTTAAAACTTGAATGGAGGAATGTTTAGGTCAAGAAGTTTCCCCTATTCAAGTTTCATAAGATTTAGGTAGTGCTAAGGCTGCCAAAATGATTCCCATTATTGCGTTCCCATTGCTATTTGCTACTTTAATGGGGCAGTTGGGCAGTTGAATCATTAGATTGTTTGCAACGGTATATGGAAGGCTCTCACCTTTTAATTTGTTTTTTTTTATTTTATTTTATACTAGTTGCGCCCCGCGGTTTCACCCGCGTGAATAATGATGAAAATTGATGATGATGATGATGATGAAAAGTAGCCTATGTGTTAATCCAGGGCGTAAAGTATCTCCATTCCAAATTTCACTCAAATCCATTAAGTAGTTTTTACGTGAAAGAGTAACAAACATCCATACAAACTTTCGCGTTTATAATATTAGTAGGATAGGATTTTTACTTGATGTAAATGTGTGGGTGCTCTTATTTGTTACAATGTTAGGAATTTAATGAGTAGGTATGTGTGTTCTTTGTACAAAAGAAAACGTAGGTATTACAAAACCTGCAAAGTAAAGCGCCTCTTTTAGATCTCAAATGCCACGTCAACAATTTCGCACTCTCAAAAGGCGAACAATACCTACAGAATTTATATTTCTAAAGGTTGGTACGAGATAGTGCGATTCAGGACCCTTATCAATCTCTCTTAGACCTTCTGCCACGATTAGTTTTCAAAGAAAAGGCTTAAAAAGTCCTAAAAAGTCTAGGGAAAACAGGGAGGAAAGTTTGAAAGTAAAATTTATAGGATGAACTCCGTGGTGAAGTGGACAAAAGCTAGATGGAACGAGGAAGTTGTAGGCTATTATACACCGTTAAAGAACCAAGGTCACCAACATAGCTCTCAGAATTAGCAAGTTGAAGTGGCAATGGGCATGTCATATAATTGACAGAACTGATAACCGTTGGGGATTAAAGGTTCTCGAGTGGCGACCACAAACCGGACGATGCGGTAGAGGAAGGCCCTCCACTCGATGGACTAAAGACATTATAAACGTCGCAGGAAGTCGGTGGATGGATGCGGCTCAAGACCGTTCGTCGTGGCATTGTAAGGGGTAGGCCTATGTCCAGTAGTGGACTTCTACAGGCTGATGATGGTTATGATGACTAGCTATGTTAATAGTAAGAATCTCTGGTTCTTTTTATTTGAGTACGTAAGTGACCGATCTTTCAGATGGTCCTTAAACGGTAGCCCCAGCCAATTACAATTGCGTCATAATCATCATCATCAGCCTCTGACAACCTCTGTGGCGTGGCGGGTGAGTAGCCGGCTGAGATGCGAGGGGTTGCGGGTTCGATTCCCGATGCTGGACAAATGTTTGTATGCTCTGCAAATATTTGTTCCGGTTCTGGATGTTATCATGGTACTCGTAGTTCCTGATAAAAGATTGAAGAAGAAGAACCAACCTTAAACTCAGGCAAAGTCTCATATTACTTGTAATTTCACAAGCACCCATACCCAAAACTGTAACACAGCAATGCGACAATTACTGTTTGGCGGCAGAATATGGTGGTAGTATACTTTCCCAGACGAACTCATTCACACAGAGCTCGGCTAAGTACAAGTGAAAATTTAAAATAATAATCTAAAATAAAAAACTTGATTAATAACTTTTCATTTAAAAAACCGACTTCCGACTTATTTAACTAAATATTTGGATGAAAAAAAATAATGAAAGAACCATAGTGGTGAAAGGATTATGATACTTTCTGAATGCAAATGCTTGGTTTGTTGCTGAAAATATCAAAAACGCCATATGAATGCCTACAATATTTGAGGAGTTCCCTCAATTCCTCATGGATTCCATCATCAGAACTGGATGCTGAAAAAAGCGGGACCAATCTGGAAGTATATCTATTCAAATAAAAAAATAATTTTCCAAATCAGTTCATAAACGCCGGAGATATCACGTAACAAACAAAAAAAAATACAACCGAATTGAGAACCTCCTCCTTTTTGTGAAATCCGGTTAAAAATCAGTTCTTCCATTTTGGAGCTACGATGCCAGATACACAGATAACACCCCTCTTTTTATATCGGTGGTTAAAAAAGAACAAATGTATGTTGTAGGTTCATAGTTTTCAATTTGCACTATGTTGTTAGTAATACATAAAGATGGGATAAAGATAGGCCTATGAGGCATTGCCTTATAAGTTCAGGAGTTGGTTAGTAAAGGAAAAATGGATGACAGTCGCTGTTTCACATGAGACCAACATGATTGCGTTCTTTGTCGAGCCCTTCTGTTTAGTGTTTGTTCTCTTTATAAACTTTCATGATAATTTTCACGCCAAACAACAGCTTACCTAACACATAACATTTAGGCCACGTATTAGAGAAATTGATATTAAAATTAGACTATTAAAATTATTAGTCTAATTATTATAAGTCACTGTTGTTCATCTGTCCCATCTCTATTCGATTGCTGGATTCATGGGAACTAGTAAATAGTACCCGTGATACCACTAGTACACCGTTGTATGGATTTGTGGACCTGGGTGTGCCACGGGTCTGATTTTACTCCCTGAGGGTTAACGTGGACCCCCAGGGGTTTCCTTCAGGGGTGCCTTGGGTCCGGAATGGAAATAATAGTAGATTGTGCACTAAAGGAATAAAGCAGTGTCTTATGTCACGGGCGGCATATTGAACCCTGAGTGTAACGAGGGACTCTAAAGTTAACTCCCGAGTGTAGCGAGGGAGTTATATAGAGTCCTGAGTGAAGCGAGGGGTTCAAGCTGCCCAAGACGAAGACAGGCTTTATTCCAGAGGAGCATACTCTACTTTTCACACCTACTGCGAGACAATAAAAAGCCTGGACTCCATAACATAAGTATCGTCAGTTTTGATAAACTCTGGAGTAGAATCATTATCGCTCGACATTTTTTGTTAACACTAATATTGTCATTGACATATATATTACTAGAATATTGCAATAAAAGACACTGAAAATCACAGCACCAAATATCTCTTTTGTGATGACATGATGTTTTCCATTTTTAGATCCCTGTTAATTCAATATTCATATTAATATTTGACCTCTGTGGCGCAGCGGCCGAGTAGCCGGCTGAGATGCGAGAGGTTGCGGGTTCGAATACCACTGCGGGACAAAGGTTTGTATGATCTGCAAATATTTGTTCCGGGTCTTTATAATCACGCCTATTTCTTTTTTTTTTGAGTTCTGTTTATTATTATTATTATTATGTCATTTATTTTTCAATCAACAAGGATCACTGGGTTAGTAGTTTATGGTGGCCAGTTCGATTTTCGAACAAACCTCTTTACAGTGCCACATGGGCATTTTTTTACTAAGAGTGTTCCACGAGTCTCCATACGAATTTGACGTTCCAAATTCAAATCACTTTATTCCCTAGGGAGTTTCATACAACTTTATATCCCTAGAGACACAATGCCTTACTTTACGTTGAGGTTGCATGATTTGTAATTGGACATTGTCGAGCAGGTGGTGTGAAAACACCTTTGTTTACGTCATTGTACAAACACATACACGAATCCTGCACATGACAGATTTGACAATAGCTTTGTTTGAAAGCATGTACAAAGATTATCGCCTTTGTCCTTACCTGTGCCAGACTGAATGCCATACGGTGTACTAATTTACAATCTTGATACCTTGGCCAAAAAATCTTTTGTTCTAAAAATAGACTGCTTTAAGATGGCAGAACCCTAACAGCCACTCAAGTATATTGCGCTTTCAATTTAACCTAGGCGTAGGTAGGAAATTGCAGGTAATTCCTAAAAATACTTAGGGCAAAATATCGCAGGTATAGGACGGTCAAAATACTTGGACCTTTAACCCCTAAAAAGCCTCCACTTAAATTCAGTTAGCCCAACGAAATACTTATTAAAATTGTAAGCCCTGCTATTTGAAATAACAATTTTGTCCATATCTTTAAATATTGAAATCAAATGCTGGATACTTTGAAATGTTTTCCTCCTTTTGGCTCCAAACACCTTTCACTTTTTGGTTCCAAACAATTAGTTTCTTCGAATAGGCAGCCTTATTCGTAATCATTTTTGAAACCTATTTTAGTTAAAATAGCTTTTGTTTTGTTCTCTCTGCTGTGAAATGACAAAAGAAAAAAAAACAACTTAATTGATAACCTCCTCCTTTTTTTGAAGTCGGTTAAGAAAACAAGACTGAAGCTATTATAAAAATAAAGGTTTAAAAATTGATTATGAATAAGAGAATTATAAAGTTAATAAGTTAAAACTTCTAAAATAAAAATGCTAAACAAAATCATGATGGAGCAAATAATTGGCTCCATTTTATTTTATATAAATTTAATGAAGTGGCAATGGGCAGGAAATAGCTTGCAGAATCGACAACCGTTGGGGACTAAAGGTTCTCGAGTGGTGACCACAAACCGGAGACGCAATTAGGAAACCCCTTCTTCGATGGACTGACGACATTTTAAAGTTCGCAGGAAGTCGGTGGATGAAGGCGGCTTAAATACGTTCGGTGTGACATTCTATAGGGACGCCTATGTTTAAGAGTGGACTTCTACAGACTGATGATGCTGATGATGAGTAAGTTAATGTACAGACAAGTGGCCCGTTTTGACAAAAAACGTCAAAAGAAACTGAAATCCATTTCCAACTTCGAGGACTTTTTCTGCTCTTTCAAAGGGAGACGTCGTCCATTTTTATTTTATTTCAATTTCTAGTGTTTTTTTGAGTTATATCGTGTAATTTTGGTGGCATTTTAACCGGTGTAGCTTATAAAGAGCACATGGTAGTGAATTTAAATAAAATAAGTGTAATATGACTTGACAGAGTACTTGACGACTGGACTTTGTTTGATAATTATCTATGCTACTTGACATTGGCAAAATTGAGAAAATACTCAGATGAAATTATAAAAAAAAAAAAAAAAAAGACTTGCCGAATGATATATTTTTGGGACACTAGCATAGGTGTATGCATATAATGATACACCAAGGAACTTTTGTGATACACATCATTACATGACACTTAAACACACAGTGGCATAATATCTTGACATTTCTTTGTTTACAAAAAATGTCCAAGATTAAAAATCAGAGTATAAGATTCCAAATCAGAGTATAGTACCTAAAGGGCACTAGTTTCTCCAAACTAAACAATGTCACTTCCTTGGTCACAAATCCACCATCGTCCCCGCAACGACTGAATACAAATTGGTATATTAAAAAGGATAGGTACCTACCTACCTGGTCCTTTCAATGGAAATATTTTTAGACGAAGTTTTTATTTACTCTGTCCCTTTTATTTTCGTTAGGGATGCTGGGGTTGGATCTCTATTCTGAATAGGTATCTTGATCGTCAGAGACAGGTCTATAGGCGGTTTTTTTATTATGATTAAAAATATTATGGTATAACTGTTTCTCGTAAAATGTTGAGACAGAAAATTGCACAATATCAGCATTTATAGCAAACATTTTGTGATATAACGATTTAAAAATTATATTACTTGTTATCATGACTAGAGTTTTAATATATTTACATTCATTCCAAAAATTTATTTCGAATACGATAAGCGATTCAATTTGGAAAGGGCGTCGCTGAAATTGAAAATTTCAAAATGCGCTTGTGCGTATCTGTTTCGAGAACTGTTATTACTCGTATTTATACGGTTGGTAAAAACATTTGATTTGATCTTCTATTTATAGCTTATATATCTGCTCAGTTATTAGAACGTAATTGAGAAACAAACATATAAACCAACTTTTAAATTTATAGTATTAATATGACTGAACAAACACATTTCGAAAGCCACTCTGAAAGCACTTACTAATAAAAACTTTTAAGTGTTATTAATATTAAAATGACTAGACGAACGACCTTTGCTTGGTTTTTTAACTGAGTTTTTTCTACTTATGGAACTAGCTAAAAAAATTTCGAAGCAAAATAATAATAATAAGAATAATATGAATTATTGTTATTATACTAGATTTGGCCCACGAGATTACCGCCATGTGGGATGTGGATTCAACGATTATCGTCCCGATAATTGTTTTGAGTTGTTGGTTTGTGGTCGCCACTCGAAAACCTTTATCTCCCAACGGTTGTCAGTTCTGCGAGCTTTATATTACCTGCACATTGCCACTTCAACTTGCTAATTCTGAGAGCTATGTCGTCGGTGATCTTGGTTCTTCTTCGGATTTCTTCATTTTTTATTCTATCACGTAATGAAACCCCTAGCATAGCTCTTTGCATAGCCCGCTGCGTGATTTTGTCTATACGGCCAATAGTTAGCGACCATGTACACGCACTGATTCACACGCACGATGAGACTCAAAATGCTATACCGGTCACCTAAAAATATTTTTTTTTTGACTTTGTTTTCTGACCGTATTCAAGAGTATTCTCATTTTCATAGTATAGTCCACAAATTCATTATTCATTGCTTGAATGTAGCGACCCTCATGCAAGTTAGCTTATGTAAACTGCTTCATTATGGAGCAACAATATTCAGTTTTTATTTTTTTATTTTAGAGTTTAATTATTTTGGTAATCATCAAAATCAAATGAAACATTTTCGTCTGTATATGAATATGTATTTTATTTTTTAAATCTGTTGGTTTGGTCCAGCTTTACCTTTTTAGGGGATAACATAAAAACCTTTTAATGAAAACCCGTAACTGGTGTAACAAAACGTGTAGCTGTGTGGTAGCCCAGCGCGGAAAATGAATTTGAATTTATTTATCCCAGAATTCTGCACATTTCCATTTGAATCAATGAAATTGTGCGGAATTCCCGATCAATGAATTCACCTACAACGTTTTGATTTAAATATTGTGTAATGGTGGATTCTAAAATATGGGCATGATATTAAGATCCCTCTGGCGGTTATTTATGTCAGTTATTTAATAATGTAGATAGATAGATAGAAAATACTTTATTGCACACCATAATCTATAAAAAATTAAACAATTTCATAAAAAAATCTTAAACTAACTATGTTATACAATGGGCGGTTTTATCGCTCTGTAGCGATTTCTACCAGACAACCTTTGGATAGAATGGACATTATAAAATTTACATGGGATATTGATGGTGTACCTACTATACTTTAATAGTGATACGATGACGTATGTATGTGTTCATAAGAAAATATTGTTAGTCAGAAGTTGTATACTTCAATAAGTGACTTTATTAAATCCATTACCAAGATAATCAAGATCTTATATTATCCCAAAAATTACCAATCGGGCAGCAAATACCATCAAACCCGCGACCTTCTCCTTGATACGTTAACCAATACGCCACTGGTCGACTCCATGGCTGGCCTGAATAGTGGGACGGTATCACCGACTCAAAGCGTCTTAGCTTAAATTGACGAGAGGTGTCGCATATTGCTTTTTAACCGACTTCCCAAAAAAGGATGAGATTCTCAATTCAGTTGTTTTTTTTTTTATGTTTGTTACCGCATATCTCCGGCGCTTATTAACTGATTTGAAAAAATCTTTTTTTATTTGAATAGATATACATCCAAATTGGTCACATTTTTTTCAGAATCCAGTTCTGATGATGGAATCCATGAGGAATTGAGGGAACTCCTCAAATATTTTACGCATACATATGGCGATTTTGATATTTTCAGCAACAAACCAAGCATTGTACCAAACCAAAAAGTATCATAATCCTTTCACTACTATGGTTCTGTAATCATTTATTTTTTTCATCCAAATATTTAGTCGAATACAATGGCGTAAGTCGGTTTTTTAAATGAAAAGTTATTTCTATAACAATTGGTTTTTAAAGTGTTAACCTGCAAAAATTTGCAAAAACCAACCAAAAAAAATTACAAAAAAATCTAAAAAATATTACCATCTTATTATTTGGCCCAGCCGTGAAGTTTACCAGTGGTGGTTTACGAATCTCCGTATCAAGGAGCCGGTCGTGGGTTCGGTTTCTACTGGTAAGATTTTTGGGATGTTGTAAAATCTTAATACATATTTCCCATTAGTGGGGTTCTTTAAAAACCAATAACTAAAAAGATAACCAAAAAAATATCTCTGCAGGAGTTATAAAAGTAGGTTTTTTTTTCAAAAATAAGAAATAAAAAGTTGAATTAAATTTAATATAGATCCGTTTGCAACTATAAATCAAATATTTGGTTCCTATTTCATGATTGCCGACACCAAATCTACGACATGATTTCATGATATTTATTTTACATGCTTAAAATCTTGCTTTATTCTTTGCTTATTAATTGTTAGGACTCAAAAACTACCTAGCCAATTGATCAATAGCAAAAAATTGTCTTTTTGATCAATAAATCAAAAAAATCATATAATTTACTCATTATTCAAAATTCCGTTCCACTACACCGATAACCATCACCAAGAGTATCTAACGATACCATATTAAAATAAGAAACCAACATTTCGTAAATAAATAGAATCAGGCCAGAGATAAGGAGACACATTTACATTACGCAAAGAATAAATTGTGTTAAGGCCTGGCCGCACTACGGCACACGTAACGAAACATGTCGTATCGTGACGTATGTGGGACTTGGTATACAAATAGGAACGTTCACCATTGAGTTTAATTAATTAATTATACATCAATGGCGTTCACACTACGACACATTTGTATCTGTAGGTACCAACCTGAGACGTTGCTAATTTCGAACTTTGAATCATAATTATCATCATCATCAGCCTGTAGAAGTCCACTGCTGGACATAGGAGGATAGGTCTTGAGCCGCCTCCATCCACCGACTTCCTGCTACGTTTATAATGTCTTAGTCTATCGAGTGGAGGGCCTTCCTCTACCGCGTCATCCGGTTTGTGGTTGCCACTCGAGAACCTTTATTCCCCAACGGTTGTGTTCTGCGACTCTGCGAGCTATATTACCTGCCTATTGCCACTTCAACTTGCTAAATAGTTCTGAGAGCATGTCGATGACCTTGGTTTTTTTGCAGATTTCCTCTTTTAAGATTCTATCACGTAGTGAAACTCCTACCATAGCCCGCAGATACAGACTGAATATGAAACTTATTGAGATTATGAACTTTGAATTTGAAAGTAAATAGTTTGAGTGCAAGCACAAGTCGCAATAAGCACAAATTTTGTGGCCTAGTGTAGACGAGAATGCCCGCCCCAGTGGTTAATAATGTGCTGACATACGAGCATTTGTCTGAAGAGACGTGTTTTATCTATATTCAGTCGTGCAAAGTGTAAAAAAGAAAACTCAGTCAAATGACATACATGTTTTTGTGTACAGCTAAGTAATTAATAAATAGACTTGTTTCTTGCTCAACTAATTTCCGCACTACTAGGGCTTAGGTTATATAAATTTATAATTACAATTATTATAATATATATTTATATATATATATGAAAAGAGTGTACTTTCTAACTAAAACTAATCCTGTTCCAAAGAATTTACTAAGAATCTCTGCCTGATATTTACAAATAGGTACCCAGGTAGAACAGTTACATCGCTTACTAATCCTACTTATTTTAATACAACTACAGGTTTTGCTATTAGCATATATATGTCTAACTTGAGGAATTTCTCCTAAACGATGTGTTTGTTCCAATCCAATATTCAAGCTGTAAATTCTACTTTCCATGCATCTCGACTAAAGACAGTGCAGTTATACTTTTTGTATGGAAAAATGGGTTTATTCGTTTAAACTATATAATTGGATTGGTATAAACATTTCCAGGTGATAATTCCAGGATCATGGTTCGAGTCTGAAATTGTTGTGTAACTCTGTAACGTAAATAGAGGCACGTGTTTTAACGGGTGTGACATGACAACGCGATATTCTGCTTCGCTGCTTACCTATATGCCTTTAGGAAGATTACGTTGACCTCCCAAAACGCTGAATGTGATATACTTATTAAAAAAGAACATAAATAACCGCTTACAAATTTTACCAAAGATCGTCAAATATCCAATTCATAATCAAATCAACATCTTGGGAACAGAATATACAATCACTTAATTAAACAACTTTATGTTTATCCAAGTCACCGTAGATTCGACTCGGTGAACAAATTGGATAACTTGACAGTATTTTGCTCATTTGATGGCTTAATTCGTCGTGGATTATTTTGGAATGAATAAATTACAGTTTGGAATTTTGCTTTGGATTGGAATAAGCTCTTGAATAAACACTGAATTGACGCCCGTTTTCATAAATAAATTGTAGATAATGCGACTGTTGTGAAATCTTTACATGATGTGCAAAGACTTTAGTTAAGCCCCGTAAAGTTATTTCAAAATGCATTGGGATGCAATGATAACTATATAACTTTTCATTAAATAACTTTTCAATAATTGTATTCGACTAAATAATTTTGGATGAAAAAAAATGATGAAAGAACCATAGTGGTGAAAGTATTATGATACTTTCTGAATGCAAATGCTTGGTTTGTTGCTGAAAATATCAAAATCGCCATATGTATGCCTACAATATTTGAGGAGTTCCTTCAATTCCTCATGGATCCCATCATCAGAACTGGATTCTGAAAAAAATGGGACCAATCTGGAAGTATTCAAATAAAAAAAGAATATTTCAAATCTGTTCATAAACGTTGGAGAAATGAGGTAACAAACATAAAAAAAAAAAAAAAAAAATACAACCTAATTGAGAACCTCCTCCTTTTTTGTGAAGTCGGTTATAACCAACTTCCGCCATTGAATTCGGCTATCTACATGTTTTTATTTGCTATACCTTTAGCAAATAAAAACATGTAGATAGCCTAAAATAATAACTTGTTGCTGAAAATACCAAAATCACTATATATGTATATTATGTATGCCTATAATATTTGAGGAATTCCCTCAATTCCTCATGGATCCCATCAACAGAACTAGGTTGGTACTTCTACCAACAATCGGTATGTGAAAATTTCCCGTTGTACAAAATGAATGAAAGTTATTTTAATAAAAAAAAGGAACTAGGTTTTTAAAAAATGGGACCAATCTATACTACTATCCTATCAAATAAAATAAGTATTTACCAAATCGGCTTCTAAATGACGAAGATTAACAAAAATATAAAAAAGTGTGTAAATAAAAACTTACATATAACCATTCCTACATTTGCCTTTATATTTTTATAGGTCACAAAAGATGTGATTTTTTTCGGCCAAAGTCTCTTCCTGCAAATAACTGAAACATAAATTTCACCGCAGATGCCCGCCGTCTCCAATATTAGCAGCACATTATGCAAAACGAAACTTCAATTCATATTTCAACCAGTAACGGGACGAAAGGGACCGGTTCTGCTGACTCAACACCGTACCCTAATATTGTGGCGTAGAGTCGAGCATGTTGGTAAAAGAGTGATTCACCCATCTTTTATTTATTCACGTATTCATTATTCATAAATCAAAAGGAAAGTGACAGATCCCAAAATCGAAAATTTTAAGCGCACATCCACCATCTCGTATAACAAACACCTCTATAACATCGGAGCCACAGACAGCCATACAGCCCACTTTGCAGGGGTTGTCTGACCGGAAAAGAATCAGCTGCCCACATAGTCCTGGAATGCGTGGGAGTAGCAGCTTAACGTGGACAAATCCTGAACAACCCGAGGTCCCTCCGCGAAGCCTGCGAAGACCCCAGGAAGCTTCTGTGCTTCTGGACGGAGTTAGGCTGGCTAACTATCTATTAGCCAGTTAACTCTGATATAGTACTAAAGATGACTCTTTAATATCTTTCACTCTTGACTTACACAACTCTATTTTGAGTGTTTATAGCACCATCTATTGCAATAGGTAATCTTTATGGGAGCCCTGTGGAGTATTCATTCTATTACTATAAATTCGAGAGGACCGTACTTGTTGAGATGTTTTACCTTTAGTGCTGGTAGGCTGTCCTGAATTATTTATTTTGGGGTGAATAAGAATTTATTGAACCGAATACACTGTCTGCGTTGCGTATTCCGTCCAGTAATCTTTTTTGGATTATTCTCGTAGTGGGTGGAAAAATATGTTCCGATCTTGTTGTGGCCGTATTCGGGTTAATTTTTGTCCGGCCAAGATTCACCTAAATAGAGTAAAATTGGTGTTGTGGCCAGCGAGTAATTTTGTTGGAATTGTACCGTCAGTAAAAAAGTGCGACGGTGGGCCACTCAGTCCAAGTCTAAGGCCAAGCCTACCAATCCCAGTGACGCCATCACAAGTACTAGTACTAATTTAGTAAATATATAATAAGCTTTACCGTAATTTACCGCGCTATTTACCATGATATTTGAGTTTATTGTTTCTGATATTTCGTGGTTTTTGACATGTCTTTCTCGCGCAGACTTAAGTGGCCAGCGTATTCTATATTATCTAGGGTGCAACGATGTTTTTCCATAAATGTTCCGTATTTCCAATTTGAATGGAACATTGAAGATAGTCTCTCCCTTCGAAATCAATGGCATTGCCATAATCACCACGCTTGGCAGGCGGATTGATGATTGCAGAATTCTTGTTGAGTACTCAGTTTAATGCTGCTGCCCAACCCCTAGGATTCCCTTAGTCGGCTTTTTTGACATCCACGGGAGGAGATGGAGGGATCTATTCTTAGGCTGGACACATCACAGCACAAAATGTTGTAGTTTATGTAACCCCACGCTACATTAACTTCCATTGATGAGAAGGTAGATTGTTTCAACAGCATCATGACGAAACTGTATGATGTGCATGCCCCAGTTCGAGCGGTCAAAATGAAGCATCTCCCTGCACCTTGGCTAACTGATCAAATACGAGCTGAAATGCACAAGAAACTCGCTGCTAAGGTTAGATACAAACGTAGTTCGTCGGATGAGAATAAAAACAAGTATGCTGAGTGTAGAAATCACTGTAATAGGGTGTGTAGGGATGCACAACGCCGATACATCCATGAGTCTGTAGAAAATAATGATCCTGCGAAAGTATGGAAATTTCTTAGGTCGCTAGGAGTTGGAAAATCACGTCAAGATACTACTCCCAAGGATTTAGATGTAAATTCTTTAAACCTGTATTTTTCCACCTCTTCCGATTTTAACGGAGCAGCTAAAGAACGCACTTTAAATTCCCTTTCTTTGTTACCAACTCCTGACTTTCCTCCTTTTTTGTTTCGCCAATTTACTGATTGTGATGTTAAGAAGAGCATATCTTCTATCTCATCGAATGCAGTCGGTAGTGACTGCATTAGTAAAAAAATTATTACACCCATCCTTGATGATATTGTCCACGTCATTACCTACTTGCTTAATTTCTCCATCGACACTGGAATCTTTCCAAGTGCGTGGAAGGAGGCTCAAGTAACTCCTCTTCCCAAAAAACCTAACCCGTCTTCTTTTTCTGAATTCCGTCCAATCTCTATCCTACCGTTTCTATCAAAAGTTCTAGAGCGCCTCATACATTATCAACTCAGCTTCTTCCTTAACACAAACAGCCTCCTTAATCCCTATCAGTCCGGTTTTCGTCCAGGCCATAGCACTGTTTCTGCTCTTATCAAAATCACTGATGATATTAGACTTGGTATGGAAAACGGACAAGTCACTGTTCTATCCCTGCTGGATTTCAGCAATGCATTCAATAACGTTGATTTTGATATCCTGTTAGCTCTTCTTCGCGCTCGCTCGCGTATGGACGCCGGCAACGTATCCGCATTGACGATACATTTTCCTCTTGGTGTCAATTGAGTGCCGGTGTACCTCAGGGCGGCGTTTTATCTCCTCTTCTTTTTGCTATCTTTATTAATTCTATCTCCAAACAACTCTCTTCTTCCTACCACCTCTATGCTGATGATCTACAAATATATGCCCAAGCTCCTATCGAGTGGTTAAGTGAATGTATTGACAGTATAAACAGTGATTTGCACAATATTCACGAGTGGAGCCAATCGTATGGGCTGATAGTAAATCCTACTAAAACTCAGGTCATCGTTATAGGAAGCTCGAGGATGATTTCTCGTATAGACTAGCTTGATCTGCCGCAAGTAAAATTTGACGGTGCTACTATAGAAATAAGCGAGGTAGTAAAAAATCTGGGTGTTCTCATGGATAGACATCTATCATGGGGACCTCAACTAGCAGCGGTAAGCCAAAAAACCTTTGCTGCAGGCCCTCTTTTAAACGGTTGCAAAACTTCCTTCCTCATTCCACCAAAATTGCGCTCGCACAATCGTTATTGCATCCTATTCTGGACTACACTGACACCAGCTATCTTGATTTAACCGAAGACTTAAATAAGCAAAAAAGCATAAATAAGAAGCTTAATAAGCTTGAGCGTCTCCAAAACTTCTCAATTAGATTCGTATTTGGTTTACGAAAATATGATCACGTTTCGGAGTACCGTAACAGGCTTAAGTGGTTACCTATCCGCCTTCGCCGGAATGTGCACATTCTTTCTCTCCTATACAACATTCTTTTCACGTCTTCTACTCCGGCTTATCTGAAAGAACGTTTTCAATTTCTCCACGTTTCTCACCCTTTATCCTTACGCTCTTCTGAAACCTTTCAATTGAAAACTCCTGCCCATACCTCAAAGTTCTACAGTAGTTCTTTCACACTGCAGGCTGCTAAACTCTGGAATGCATTACCTGTTTCGATCCGACATGCTAAATCTCTTCATATTTTCAAAAGCATGGTCACTCAACATTATTTGTCATCACTCTGTACGTCATCTTGACATTCTTCTAATATCACCATTATGTATTATTATTGTATGTAGGTTTATTATTTATCAATAATATATATGTACTTATATAATTGTTTGTATTATATTATACTGGTATTTATAATAATATATTTTGTTTTTGAAATCAATTTGTTTTACTAGGTACTTGTCTTTTTGTGATTATACTAAGATGTACGCCACCGTCCTTATTTGTTAAATAGTTTCTGTCCATCCAAAGGTTGTCTGGAAGAGATCGCTCTTAAGCGATAAGACCGCCCATTGTACCTCTGATTTGAAACATTGTATCTTTATTTTTATTGAATTTTTGTTTATGGTGTACAATAAAGTTATAATCTATCTATCTATCTATTTAACATGTTTTTGTGGTTTAGTGTATTCAAACACACAAAAGTTAACCTTTAACCGCTTTTCCGGTGTAACCCATTTGAAACCGCAAACACTTAATCGTATTTACACGACCGCTAAGAATTTGAAGTGACTTTGTTTGTCGTCCAAATTATTTGCAATGCCATCCATTTGGCCTGAGATGCGGCCGGGTGGGAATTTTCAGCTTTGCGATAGACTGCGGTCACACACAAAGTTTGTTTATTTCAAACCTATATTCTCACGATATCATCAGCTATACATTACCTGCTGAACATAGGCCTCCCATAGAATTTATGGTTCTATGTGCTAATTGTTTGGGTATCATTTATTGTATATTATATTCCATGTAGCCTAAAATAAACATATTAATATTATTATTACTATAATACCTACACCTTCATGCGATCGTTTCAATGTAATAGATATATAGATAGAAGAATACTTAAATCCATAAGATAAAAAAACAAGTACATTGGCGAAATTATTGCTAATTAGCATTTTCTTCTTTTTGCTAACCTTTGTAATCTGTCCATCGCGTGGGGACATAGTGGATAAACATAGATGTCCATGCATGTGAAGTGTAAAGTGTCAAGCATCATGACAATTGCTTGTAATACTGCACAGAACGTAAAAAGACTGAAGATTTGGTCAGAGGCATGCCTCAAGCAGTTTACAAAAAAAGTTGGATGTTATGTAAAAAAAATATCCGACTGTCATAATTTATCCTACACTTATTCCCTGTGTCGTGGGTATCAGTAACTACGAATAGGTAACCATAGCACAACATCTAGATTCTGAACGAATATGCAGATTATGCAACAAGCAAAATCCTCGGTCCCCGCAAAAAATCAATTGAAGAAGAAGAAAAGATTTTCAAAGCAGACATTTTAACAAGATTTTAAGATTATCCTTCAAATGTCGTTTTTGTATACATTTGGAAAACAATTTGTTGTTACTTTAACATTTACACGTGCACGAAAGGAACCCTCGTGCGGGCGCTTCCAATTCCTTTCACCACACTTGTTGTTTATTCATAAAGTGACTAAAAAAGAAGACAAGAATATATAGAGAACAAGACAGCATTTTCTGTGTAACCGTAGCCCACTGGCTTTTAAGTCGCCCTTAGGGCAAATGAAAATATACGTAGACCTTGAGGTAACCGCTGTTCCAATATTGTAACACGCCGCACAAATATATGTAGATATGTGTTCCTTGTGGTAAATATTCAGCGTTTTGGGTCAATGTATTCGCGAGTAAAAAATATTTTTACCATGTTGGATGTTACTTACCAAAATGGATGAAGAAAGTGCTTTTAACCGACTTCCCAAAAAAAGGAGGAGGTTCTCAATTCTGTTGTATGCCGCATATCTCCGGCATTTATGAACCGATTTGGAAAATTCTTTTTTTATTTGAATAGATATACTTCCAGATTGGTCCCATTTTTTTCAGAATCCTGTTCTGATGATGGAATCCATGAGGAAATGAGGGAACTCCTCAAATATTGTAGGCATACATATGGCTATTTTGATATTTTCAGCAACAAACCAAGCATTTGCATTCAAAAAGTATCATAATCCTTTGACCACTATGGTTCTTTCATCATTTTTTTTTCATCCAAATAATTAGTCGAATACTATGGCGGAAGTCGGTTTTTTAAATTAAAAGTTATTACAACAATATAGTGTCACCTTCGATGGAGGCGGCTCAAGACCGTTCATCGTGGCATTCTAAGGGGAAGGCCTATGTCCAGCAGTGGCCTTCTACAGGCTGATGATGATGACATAAATAAACAGAGTAATTGCGAGTATTTAGTAATACCGTGGTGTGTCTGGCCTAAGAAAATACCCCTCTGTCTCCCCTTGTGGATGTTGTAAAAGCCGACGAAGGAACGTTTATTCAATCCAGTCTAATTACACCAGGGGATGGACAACAGCATCCACCTGAGCACCCATACTGCAATCACCATTCCACCTGCTAAGCGTGGTAATCATTCCAAATCCATGGACGTCTACCAGCTGATGATGAACTGCTCTATATTTCTTTAAATACTAGCTATTGGTTTCACTTGTTTACCCTTGGACATAGGCTTCCTTCAAGTTCATAATTTTTTTTTTTTTTTTTTTTTATTTATTGAGACTTTAACATCATTACAGGTAAGCCCTAAGGCGATGTTAAATGCAAGTACTTATTATTAACTTATTACAAAATAAATATAACTTAATTATAATTTTGATTCAATCAAAAGCTGTGCCATTTCCATGGCTTTCGGCAGGTTTAGAAAAAATATATCTACGCTGTTTTGGGACAGAAAGTTTAGTAAATAAATATCGAGTGACATGGGGGCAAACTTAAGTTGGTTGGTCTTACAAGTGGGCACCTCCAGCATGGCGGGGCGGCGGCGCGCGTCCAAGTAGTTGTTGGGCGCGCGCAGCCGCAGCGCCGCCAGAACCGCCAGGTGGTGCAGCTCTCCACGCAGCACGCGCACCATGTATTTAACCAGCGCCACGTCTCTCCGGACCGACAGCCTGCAGTACCCTACCATACCTAACACAAACAGGCTCGGGTACATCAGCGGGTAATATGGATAGACTCCGTACTCTTTTAAATACAAAAAGCGAGTGAATTTATTTTGTATTTTTTCTACCAAAAGTTTGTACTTAGCTTCATTAGGGTTCCAAATTATAGCATTTGCTTCTAAATGACTTCTCACAAGTGCATTATATAAGACCTTGATAACAATTATGTTTTTAAAATTCACACACTGTCTCAAAATAAAACCAAAGTTTCTAAAAGATTTGGCGCAAACATTTACAATATGGCGCCGGAACCTTAAGTCGGGGACCATTTCGAGGCCTAGGTCGCGAACGGACGTTGACGATAAGTGTATTTTTTGCTCTGATTCTTTTTTAACCCTAGTTAGTATACCTGACTAATACTCTTTTTCTCTACTTATCAATACCACTTAGCGTTTCGTCAGTCACCTTGATGGTCTTCTGCATCTTCGTATTTCTCTTTCAGGCTCTTCTTCTAAAGTCCTGACGCCCAACATGCTCTTCCCAGTACCTAGCTTACGTATACCACTCTAAATTTTCCCCCGAGACAAGATTTTAACTCAACCACTTTCTGGTAATACATTACCGTCACCGAAAAATACGATGCTGAATACTAAATTGCGTGTGAAATTTATACACAAACACTTTACGAAATTAGTTTTTTTTTCTTTTCTGTTATGGACAGCGGGCGATTTGTGATTTTACAACCTGAAATTACATTAGCAAAAACAAATTTGTGTCACAACAAATTTTTCCAAATGCGACTATAAATATACTCCGAACTTATTGCCATATTGCAAATAAATAATTACCCAACAAATGTTACAATCAGATTAAGCTCTTCTCCATCCAAAGGATGTCTTGTCTGTAAGAGATTGCTTTTAGCGGTAAGGCCGCTCATTGCAAATTTATGCCGAGATAAATAGACGTTACTAAGCACAAGCTTAGCACGTACTAATACTTAAACCTGTCCCTGTCACTGTCACACAAATGTTAAAACACACGTATTAGAGAGAGACAGGGACGATTTCAAAGTAAGACTTAGACTTAGTCACCGTGAAGTACGTTTTATTTATCTGGACCTTAGTTTTATTTGATTGATGTGTGTAATTCTTAACTAATTTGTAAGTTATAGAAGTATTTTTATTCAGTCATTAATTATACATTGGGATATTTTCGTTGGTATTAGGTTTGTGTTGGCTACTGTCTTATTAAGGAGTGTGTAAAGAGCTATATATAGGTCATGCGAAAGCAATGGCGTCGATAAGCTCACTACTTGTCACGTCTACATTCATATGATTGTGTGATAACAATAAAAAGAGGTCCTTTGAGTCTATGCCTACCCCTTCAGGGATAAGGGTGATATTTTATATGAAAGTCCTCAATAATCGCGTATCACTACGTTAATAACACAAGATTCCTTTTTAATTTATAAAGGGTAGTCTTCAAAATATAATAACCAACTACACGGGCGTGGGTTCTCGAGTGGCGACCACAAACCGGACGACGTAGTAGTGGAAGGCCCTCCACTCGATGGACTAAAGATAAAGATAAATTTATTTGCCTTTAATAGTTTCAATTATGTTCTACCTTATCTAGCATGCAAATTTCAAAATAGTACAAAGACATTATAAACGTCGCAGGAAGTCGGTGGATGTAGGTGTCTCAAGACCGTTCGTCGTGGCATTCTAGGGTCCACCCTGGCACCCTAGATCCACCCTGGCATTTGTTAACTCGACCCTCATGTCGTTCGGTTTTGAGCTATTCAGAATATTGTGTCAGTATCGAAAAATATTTCAATTTGTGAATTTGGAATCCTTCTATATGAATTCCAAGTCTTCACCTAAGCTACGGTAGTCACACAGTATGTGGCCCCTTTTCCAATTGAGTGGGCCCGATGAAGTTTTGTTCGGTCTTGAAATAAAATTATATTCCCTTTTCAGGTTGATACTGAGATTCTTCGCATATTTTCGTTCAATATGTTTTATGTTGTGAAGACCTTTATGAGGTCAATTGGACGGTGAGTTAGTTCGTCCCTGAATTGTAGAAACATTTTATCGTACTTGTGTATCGTTAAACAAGGGTCGTAAGCGATCAATTACACCCGAGATATTTTGGCGTACGAGCGTGCGAATGCGAGTGCGGACGCAAAGACTTGTATTTATGGGTGTATTTATATTGATCGCTTACACCAGAGAATAACACATTACTTTTCATCATAAATGCGAGGAAATTAAAAGTCTTGTCAATTCAATTAACATTTCATTCAGTTTGTTGCTAAAAAGTTAATTTGCGTTCCTTGTTTTATTTTTTAACCGACTTCACAAAAAGGAGGAGGTTCTCAATTCGGTTGTTTTTTTTTAATGTTTTTTACCGCATATCTCCGGCGTTTATGAAACTATTTGGAAAAATCTTTTTTTATTTGAATAGATATACTTCCAGATTGGTCTCATTTTTTTCAAAACCCAGTTCTGATGATGGAATCCATGAGGAATTGAGGGAACTCCTCAAATATTGTAGGCATACATATGGCGATTTTGATATTTTCAGCAACAAACTAAGCATTTGCATTCAGAAAGTATCATAATCCTTTCACCACTATGGTTCTTTCATCATTTTTTTTTTATCCAAATTTTTCGTTGAAAAAACCGACTTCCGCCATTGTATGGCGGAAGTCGGTTTTTTAAATGAAAAGTTATACACAATTAATAGGAATTAACCAGTTTCTTTTTCTAAATTTGAACAAGGATTTGTCATGGAGATTGTTTTTAATTGCAGCATATTATGAATGTAATGAACCTCGTTCTATTTTCAAAATATATTTACGGCCCTAGGACTGTTGTAAACATGATTATACGAAACAGTTTTAGGGTATAACCTACTTTCAGAGCATGTGTGATGAAAATGTTTTTAACAGTCAGTAAGGAGACATTAGATTGCATCATTTGAAAACACAGTGGATAGATCTGTTCCTGTGGGATAGGGAGAATCAACCCTTGACGTCTCATTCTCATTCTCCATTATGGCAAATAAGGCAGCAATTCTTACCTACTGAACATTATTCAAAGTTAAATCACCGCAATTTTTACCTTACCTTTTTAGACTTAAAAAACTTCTTAATCCTTAAATTCAATAGGTCTGAAAACTTTTCAATGGTTCCGATATAATTTTACTAAGCTTCTTTGAAATCGTTCAATCGAAGTTGGTTGGTTGGTTTTGAAGGCTATTTCCGAGGATTAGTCCTAATCTATTTTGAAGTTTGGGATACGAACCAGGTATTTTCCTGTGATCCTTATTTTTAGGCACCAGGTAAAAAACTAAGCCACTATTATTGCATAGTTATGACTTTAGGGAAGTTGTTTTTTAACCGACTTCCCAAAAAAGGAGGAGGTTCTCAATTCGTTTTTTTTTTTTTTATGTTTGTTACCTCATATCTCCGGCGTTTATGAGCCGATTTGGAAAATTCTTTTTTTATTTGAATAGATATACTTCCAGATTGGTCCCATTTTTTTCAAAATCCAGTTCTGATGATGGAATCCATGAGGAATTGAGGGAACTCCTCAAATATTGTAGGCATACATATGGCGATTTTGATATTTTCAGCAACAAACCAAGCATTTGCATTTAAAAAGTATCATAATCCTTTCACCACTGTGGTTCTTTCATCTTTTTTTTACCCCATCATCATCATCATCACCAGCCTATTCACGTCCACTTCTGGATTCAATGGGGGGATTTGCCATAGTCACCATGCTTGCAGGCGGATTGGTGGTTGCGGTTGATGATAAGTACTCAGATGGATGCTGCTGCCCATACCCTGGTGTAATCCCTTAGTACACTTTTACTACATCCACGGGAGGAGTAGGATGGATCTGTTCTTAGGTCAGACACACCACGACTTCTAAAATTACCTACTAGTAAAATAAACCTAGCTAACTACTTAACCCCTTATTCATAATCATTTTTCAAACCTATTTTAGTTTAAAATATCTTCTGTTTTGTTCTCTCTGATTTAAAATGCCATACGTTGAAACAAGACAAAAGCTATTTTAGCTATCAAACGTTGAATAAGAGTGTCAGCAAGACAATAATTGGTACACCAGGGACTCACCTTACTGCTTCTTCTATACAATTGTGTATAGAGATACTGGATTTGTTAAGGAAAATAACCATATGGAGTTGTTATTTTAATGCCTCCCGTGAATTGAAAAATTATCTTAGGGATTTTATGAAATACTTTTTTTTTAATATCCCTGTGACATATTATTGTGTAGTGTAAAAATTAATGTCCTTTACGCTAAAAAAAATATTTTATCTAGTCATAAACTGACAAACAGTTCATGGGCGTAACCTCAGAATGATATAGCTGAAAGCGTAACGGCCTGAATTTTGTGAATTTCAAAACTTTAAATATACCATTCGGTAGAGCTCAATGAGCCGGTTACGCCAATATATATAACTTATTTCCGACAATTTGTCCCTTAAGCCAATTGAAATTTCCGTCGACGATATCTTTTATTGAGATCATACACTTTATGAGTGCGTACTATAAAGTTCATACTTACACAAAGTACTCAACTTTATGTTCATAGTAATCCAAATCATAAATTTTTGTTTTTTTCTGAATTTATCTAATAAGATATCATAAATCTCCTCGTAAATTCATTTTAGTAACCGTAAATATTAATTCCGTATACGAAATACACCATAAACCGAGGCCTAACGTATCCTCTGTATCGTAAATATCGATAACGGTCAAATACGATTATGATAAATGTTTTTGCACATATTTTATGCTGTAGGAAGTTCTAGCAAGTACATTGATGTGCCATCAATTCAATTTTCGTTAGCATAACATTTTCTTTTTATTTTCCCGTCTCTGGTATTTTGAGGAAAATGGAAATAGCACATGATACCACTTATATAACAGTATGATACTGAGTAGGTATGATATATGAGTTAATATTAACATCATCAACCAGATGGCGCCTGTGCTAGGAAAAAACTGTTTCCTCTATCCACTGTCTTTCTTCACTGATGAGCTTTAAGGCGCGGAGGGCGAGTAGAGGTGCAGATTTGATTCCCACTGCGGGACAAATGTTTGTATAATCTGCAAATATTGTGGGTAGCCGTAGTTCCTAATACCCACGACGCAGAGACTCCTAGTGTGGTCAGGACTGTATGTCCTGATATGTCCTGTATGTGTATGTGACTGGTGGGTGTTATTTGTACATGACTTTTTCCGGTAAGTACAACGGTAAGTAAAACCAGTAAGTTTAAAGAAATACCTTTTATAACAACACATATAGTAATATAATTATACTTACATTTAAAATCGTTTATATGCGCTAGGAAACCCACATATCACAGATGCAGCCTGAGCAAACCATTAACATTTTCCGACCGCAAAAATGCACGTTTCAAAACTACAAATAAAATATGAAGAAGCGTATGAAAGCTTGGAAATACAAAGCAAACGCTTGGAATACCGACTACAAACGAAACAGCTTTATCATTTCCGCGACTGTTTACTGCATTTTATTGAAACCTTTTGAGTTTAATATCTTATTATTTATGTCACGGGTATTTATCACGAGTTACTTTATTTGCATTTATTACTTTTTATCTTGAAGTAACTCAGATAATTTTACTTTATTTATCAAATTAACAAATTTTACTAATGTGTGTGCCTTGAATATTTTAAGTACTTTACTATACTCATAAGCATCGCGCACGAATTGTTTTTATGGTTTATTTTTATTTGTTTTCATATATTCCGGTTTAAAATATATTTATTCCTCATAAGAAATACATTTCAATTATATGCGAAACTAAAAAACTAAATGTAATAGCTCTAATTTTGTTAAGCGTGAAGGTGCATAAAATTAAATAAGTATACAAAAACCAGAATTAATAGCCTCCTTCTTCTATGAAGTTATTCGAGAATCATGCGCGACAATGCGGGTAGTCTTATGCAGGCTGATCGAGGTGTCAAAAACGATATGTATGTGGTTTTTGTGTGTTAAAGGTAAAAAAAAAAAAAAAAATCGGTACACGCCGGCGGGTCCTCACGCACACATAAGCAACTTCTCACAGCCTCATTGTCAAGCGCTTGCACGGCAAAACTGGTAAATTAGAATTAAAAAACAATGGGATTTGAGTCGAGTGACTTGAATTAATTTTATTATTTTAAGAGTATGCCTACATGAACACAAAAAAAAAACGAAATTACTAATTTTCTTATTACATTGTTCCTTTGACATTCGATTTTGTGCCATGGTTTCTCCGGTCAAAGAATAGACCCCCTCCGTCTGCCTAAAATGTATGTATTAAAAAGCCTTACTAAGAGATTACACCATGGAATGGCCAACAGCAACCACCAACCTGCGATCACCAATCCGCCTGCCAAGAATAGCGATTATGGTAAATCTTAATTCAATAGGGGAGACCTAGTCCAGCGTTGGATTTATACAGGCTGGTGATAATGATAATTAGTTAATTATGATTGTTCTTTACTTGTCAGAACTTCTAGGTCACTTGTTATCTATCTCACTAATATATCAAACCATAAATAGTTTTCAATTTTTGCCACGGACTAATTGTTTTATACACTTTCACTGTGATGTTAAATTATATTTCATACGTTTATTATTAAAATATATTGATTAAATTCACTTAACCATGACTAGTGTTTTAGTTTATTTTGCTCGGCGCCATGTTAACCAGCTGTATCAATATAAGCTGCGCCATATGATTTCGTAGACATCTCTTTGACTCGTACCAAATATTATTTCCCCGCTCTACTCCCGCTAGTAATTTGCTGTACCACACGGTGAACAAAGCTTTGTTTTTGTGCATTTTGAGCTTATATTTACTTAAAAGGTTTTTAGAATATTGTTTACGAATAAATCTGGTTATGGCTATTGAAAATTTTTAATTATTTATACAATTGCGCTCAACTTAACGGCTTTGCTATTACCTACTTTGTTTTGCATAACTTCCTGAAGTCCTTACATTAGCTAACTTCTTTCTAAATCAGTCTATTTATCTCCTTGTCTCCTTGTACGTCATGGCAGTGACTTTCTGCTTGATCTGGTTCGCGTAACTTATTCGTGGTCTTCATCTTCATCGCATCTACCTGTTTTTTTTTTTTTTTTTTTTACTCGTTTATGTGACGTAGCAAGCAGATAGCCGACCTGATATTACTGTAACCTCTACCTTAAATAATGCATTACCAAACAGGTCACGATCACCTAGGACATGGCTTGCGTGGCACTGCACTGCGGCCGCCAACTAGAGACATAAAGATGCTATGTCTCATGTGCCTGTAATTTCACCGGCACTTTCATACCAGCATGTAATTTCATGATAAGCAGCTCTCATGTCATAAAAGTAGGCCAATTTTCGTTCATCTTCTATATTGATAACTTGGCGAAATTCGTAGACTTTCGTAGAGGCCTCTACGAGAAGTGACCGTAGGTCGCAAATGCCCTTGTATGGGCTACGAACACTTCTCGTAGAGGTCTCTCTTGTAGTCCATAATTTAACTTATTGGTTGAGCAAAGAAGTTTTGAGTCTAATAAACTATTAGACTCAAAACTACTACTACTACTATAATAACAAACAAATAACATAAAAAACATAACACCCAACAGTCACATAGTCTTGATCCCACACTAGGATTCCCTGTGTCGTGGGTATCAGGAACTACGAGTACCTACCATGGTACAAATGGTTGCAGATCTTACAAACTTTTGTCCCGCAGCGGGAATCGAACCCACAATCTCTCACATCTCAACCGGCTACTCTTTCACCACACCCTGGAGGTCGTCAAAAAAAAGGTTAAGATTCTACTTAAATAATAAGCTAGCTAACTGCAGCTCCGACGCACAGGCAAGGCATATTGTCTTGGCATGTATACCTGTCAACTGTGGTCCAAATACACCAGAAAATCGATCAACATCATAAGGGTCCAGTACAACAATGTTTACTGGGCTCTTATGAGGTTGCCGAGGTACTGCAGTGCGTCGACCATGTTCTCTGATTTCTTCGCTATAATCCTTATTATAGCGAAGAAATCAGGAACTCTCACAAAAAACGGATATCCAGTGCTTATATATAGGATTGGCCAGATAGTCAGACACAGCCCTCAGGATGGTGTTGTTGGAGCGACTTAGTCGATCCCAGAAAGCCGCGATCCTTGTAAGGACAAGGATCGCGGCTTTCTATATATAGAAGCACTGGAAATAAGAAATGACCCTGACGCAGTAGGTGTGTCTTATTTTATTTTTATTTTTTATCGTAATTAATTTTGTGTTTATTTGTATTTTTGTGATATGGGGGTGTACACTGTACAGTGCCTAAATTAAACGGATTTTATTTTTATTTATTTATTATTTAATAAGCCAAAATACATACCTGACACACTAACATAGGAACATATTTTATGCTTAAAAACTATCAACCTTCTATACTTTAGGTAGCCTACGGCTATACCAGTTACAACACATAACTATTATCCACAAAGTAAAACAAAAAGACCCACATAATTTTCACCTAAGTAACGCGCGTACAACAACAGAATAGATAATAGTAATAGTCCAGTAAATTTGTACCCTCCCAGCGACAAATCCAGGAATTCTTTGTAGCCCGTAGCAATATTTCTACATCAACGAGCTAGTAGGGTGGCCATATGGAGTACATTTAGAAGTTAGTGGACATTTTGGTAGTTTGGTATTTGAGCATGAGATAAAGGTAGATTTATGTGTAGCTTACGGATACAGATGTCGAGAAAAGGGTTGCTACTTGCTAAGAGGTAAATATTAGAGATTATTATTAAGGCAAGGCCGACTGATCTCAAAAGCAGTATTTTGAACGGCCAGTGCGACGTGACGAGATTAAATAATGAGTTGCAAAAAATATTGTGAGTAGAACAATATACTAATAATAGTTGTAAATGAACAGAATTTTGAAAAAAAGTCTGATTTGCAAATTAAAATCGTACAAATGACTACCCTCAAAAAGCTTTGGCATTAAAATACTATTAATTGTGAATGACAACAACTCTATTTTTTTACGAATTAAATAGCTGGACTTGTATTATAAAGTTCTAACCGCGTATTTTTTATATATGATTCGATTATTAGTTCAATATTAATTTTAAAAAACCCTCAAAATGAATACAGTGAAATGAGGAAATCCGTAGAAGAAACAAGATCTACGACATAGCCTTCAGAATTAAAAATTGAAGTGGCAATAGGTTTATAGCTCTTAGAACTGACAAATGAACCGCTGGGGAATAAAGGTTCCCGTATGGTGACCACAAAACGATCGACGCAGTAACGGAAAGCCCACCTCTCGATGGACTAAGGACATTATAAAAGTCACAGAAAGCCGGTGGATGGACGCAGTTTGAAAACGTTCATCATGGCGTTCTATTGGGAAGGCCTATATCCATGGACTTCTACAGGCTGATGATGATGTTTATGAGGTATATCACAATTTGCTTCTCTACCTGGGTGGACACCACCCTATAACTTTGTTACATTCAATGTAGTGCGAAGTCAGACATTGCATTTTCTTGCCATTTTGAATTCAGGATTCACATTCAGTCGCCTGCAAACAGTGACAAGTCCTGTCACTTAAAATATACTTTCAAAGTAAAGTGAGCATTATTGCGCTGTTTCAAAGTTCAATTTGGCTCAATTTTGAGGAATCTTACTCAACGAAAAACTAGGTGCCTAATAGCGATGCTCTTCTATTATTGTAAAATTAAATTGAGCTGTCATACACTAACTCTAATGCCGAGATCTTCGAGCAACACGGAAGGGAGTAGCCATTCGCAGCGTTCCCCTCTGTCAAACTACAAGCCAAAGTAGGCATATGCGTTTAATAAAACTAGTTGTTATTCTGAGGAGGTGTGCAAGGTTTGTTAGTGTGAGTGTCGTCATTACAGTGTTGTATTTGGTATATATGCGGAATTGCGCTTGTGTGCACATTTCCCCCCCGCAAAAAATTACAGAACTAAATGGTAATATATCGCTAAGGCTACTCCCTTCCGGCCCGCGGCAGGAAGTCCGTGTTGCTCGAAGGCCGAGATAAATAGACGTTTACTTAGCACAATCTTAGCACGTACGTAATGCCCTGTCCCTGTCACTGTCAGACAAATGTTATAACACGCGTATTAGAGAGAGACAGGGACGATTTCAAAGTAAAACTTAGGTCCGTATTCTAGAACTAAACTCAAACTAAATCGAGACTCGAACATAGTTTTTCTAACAGATTAGAATGAAAAACTTTCACCAAATTTATGCTTGAGTCTCGATTTACGCTTAAACATAGTTCTAAAATACGGGCCTTAGACTTAGTCACCGTGAAGTACGTTCCATTTATCTGGACCTAAGGTTTCATATGATAAAGATTATACACGTGCTTTCACAGATTCTGTGAAACTTCTATTATTTGGTACTATTTTGTCCCCTGTGACAATAACTGACGTACGCTGTCGGAATTACATTCACTGAATATTTGAATGCGGGTGAATGTTTGGAAGTTTGTACGTGGGGACTTTATCAGGATTTTATTTTGCGGCTTTTAACATCTTGAAACTTTGAAACACATTTGCACACACACACACATTCACATTTTTTTTTAAACGTGTTGATATTATTAAATAGCTTAGGAATTACAAGAATTCATTATCTCGTGATAGTATTATGAGCTAAGGGTACCTCTTTGAAATTCCTCGGTATATTATGCCTCAACTCTCTCTAACTTTTTTTTGTATAACTTAAAAAGATCGTTTCTTGGTAATAAATGTAAGAATTTATGCAGTCAAAATACCTTTTGATTTAAGAGGAGGTTACTTGTAGGGTATCGTTTAGGCCCTTTTGGTTATTATTTCTTCAAATTCCATGAAATTGTGTACACACTATCAGTACACTTATATCTAGACACGTGGTGCGTCAGTTTTTTTTAATTTTATGTTTTGGTAAGCATATAATTTTATAAGAAACTAACGCACCACGGGTCTAGATATTAGTCTACTGATCATGTGTACAAAATTTCATGGAGTTTGAAGAAATGATAGCCAAATTAGAAGTAAACTTCGTTCGCGTGCTTAAAGCGCCTAAGCGCCCTATCGGTGACCACCTCTTAAGTGTAATCACACCTCTGAAAGCACAAGTTGCTTTGGGCCTGTCGCGTCTTTACCTTTACCCACACACAGACACAGAATACTAGCGGCACGCCTCCTTTAGCGTCTTCGTGCCCATGGTATATTAATTATGTCCGTATATCACCAACCAAAAAGAAAGAAGCATGTTAAATGTAAGAAGAAAAGATAGGATAAGCCTGGCGCTTATAAGAATAGAACAAAAATAGCAGACATAACACACACAATTAAGAAACTGAAATGGAAGTGGGCAGGCCATATATTAAGATGTACAAAAGATAAATGGGCCAAGGACGTGATCGAATGGTACCCAAGAGAAGGGAAAAGAGCCAGAGGTCGACCGTTTCAAAGGTGGGAAGACGACATCAGCGTAGCTGCAGGAGGGCTTTGGAGAAGGAAAGCTCAAGATCGCAAACTTTGGAAAAGGCTGGGGGAGGCCTATGCTGAAAATCAAAACAATCAAATTACTGATATCTAATGACAAGATTTTGTAAACTAGAATTAAGATTTGTTTAATAAAGGCTATTCAAATTGAAATTAAAATTGAATCACCAACCATACTTGGCTGTTGTTCCATTCCTAGTACACCTTAAATAGTAGAGTAACTGAGTTCATGAGAACGGCGCCGCGAAGCGATGGTAGGCAAAAGAACATCGGATCATCTGCAATACAACTCGAAAACAACACGATATTCCAACTTATACTACACCAGCAATTTACTTTCTCTTCTCCCCTAAATTGGGCTGACTATACGATATCTTTGGATAAAATATTTAAAAAGATTTCTGTAATTGATTCTAAAATGCTCATAAACGGGCATTTTTGAGCAATCAATTGGCTGGTGACAATCGCCGAAGAAAGTTGAGCAACTATAAATATAAAATCCATGTAGTATTTACCTAGTTCATGTAATTTGTCTCATTCTAATACTGTTTCGGCAAGCATGGAGCAACAAATTAATCCAAGATTCTCTCAAGGTTTATGCTTGGGCGATCTAGACTGAAGGTTATTTGAATTGTGGGTATTTTATTGAATCAACCAGTGGTCTAACAGAGCCTAGGTACCTCAGACGCGAGAAGTACTGGTTCAATTCCCACCGCGGGACAAATTTACAATGGTAGTCGTAGTTCTTAATACCCACGACTTCTGGTACTATATCAAGACTACATATGGGGACTGTTATCATAATAATAATAATCATTTATTAAATTTATTTATTTACTAGCATTTTCTCTTGGCTCCGCCCGCGTGGAACCTCTTACATAAATTATAGCCTATATGTTATACTGATGTATATAAGCTATAATATTTCTATAAAGTTTTAATATTAGTAGGGTTGAATACAATTAAATCTGGAATGTTACCAAATGTTGCCTAATTTTAATCACCCGGAATAAGTTGGCCATTTGAAACGTGTTGTTTATAGATACTTGGAGCAATATAAGTGTACGGGACCGTGGGCAGAGCCAGTAACTGTCAAAAGCGTGGACTGTACTGTGAACTGTCGAATCATTGGCTGACTCTGTCCGGGTCCTTTGTTGTACGGTGAGCTGGGATTCTGTAGGTTCTTGGAGGAATGAAACTCTTCAGATGGATACTGTAAACGCGGCTTGCGGCTGAGGAGGCTTTTCGGCTGGAGGTCTGAACACTGTGATGGGTCGCTGCTAACTACTCTGTTGACTGTTCTCTATTGACTACCGTTTATGACTACTACTCTGTACTACAACCGTCTGTCGACTACCCCGTTTGTCGGGAAGAGCTCACTATTTATCCCATTGTTCAGACCCGCCCACAAAAATGCCCCCCGCACCTCCGCCAGACTGTTTATTCCATAATTCTAATATTAAACATGTAAACTATTATAAAATACGGCAAAACTGTGTGCAATATAATTGCACAACGGTTTACAAATTAATCTAGGCAAAATTATAATAAATCTATTTTACAGTGCATGGTAATTTTACAAACATGCATGACAAGACATTTTATAACTATTATTCAGATTCTATATATACGGAAAGGATGAGGTAAAACTAAATTAGGTATTACCAATTGCTGTTACATTTGGATTAATCTAATAGTCTATTATTAAGTTTTACAATATGCCTATTAAGTGGGCGTTAGACCCTATCTCGATCAATACTATATCTTACACTGAAACATACAATGTGACCATTCTAAATAGACATCTACTCCCAATTGCAGTAGATTAATTTAGCTATACCTATTTGATAACGAGTGATGTTATTCCCACGCGTCTTGGCGTGTAATTTTGTGCCTATCTGTTTATCTGCACGTAGGCACAGGGCGGCTTTAACTTTATTGGTCTATCTGGTGCAGCTGCGCATCCATTGTCTTTACAATTCTTATAGCCCACTAAACTGGCTGATCTTTGTGTTATTTTAAGAATTCTATAGATTTTAACTATTTTACACTTTTATTACACTCTGTTAATGGTAAATCTGTATTCTGCCTGTAATTGTTTAGTAGGTATCTCTAAACAATTTCCTGTGAACCTTTCAAATAACCGTCTAGTTATTGTTTTATGGCTAACTTTATATTTCTATACTATTGAACTAAATTATCTCTATTTGGAGGTGCGTCGGTAGTTCTGTGTACCTCGCAGTAAAACGATAAAAGCTTCCACGTTTGTATTGGGAACTTATTCTAATTATTATGCTAGCCAATTCCTAGTACTATACACTGTTTATATCTATTTTCGCTGTATTTTTATCTGTATCTTAAAACTATTAATGAATTTCTATTGTCCTAACTAACACAATATTCTGTAGTATTAATCTGTTCTATTCTAATTGTGGCCGTTCGGAACATCCTCCCGCCGTTCAGTGACTCCCGACGCTGGAACACCCGTTGTAGAGGACGGCCGGCTCGTTAGTAGTGCGATCAGCTTCTTGGTCGGTCTTCTCATGACGCCGCCCTTGGTGCGTACGTCAACGGAGCGAACAACTCCATCGCTGCCTGGGTAGGTGGCAACGATGATACCTCTTGGCCACACGTTGCGAGGTAGATTGGGATCTGTGATAAGAACGACGTCTCCCACCTTGATGGCTGAACCAGTGCCATATGGGTTACGGCGGAGCTGTAGGTCGGGTAGATATTCTCTGAGCCACCGGGCCCAAAAAACATCGGCGAGGCGTTGTGATGCTCGCCAGTGCGCCCTTCCGATGAGGTCGCCATCAGTGAAGGGGCCATGCTGTGGAGTCTGTGCTGGACCCAGAAGCACCAAGTGATTTGGAGTGAGTGCCTCTGGTTCCTCGGGGTCCACTGACACGTGGGTCAGTGGTCTGCTGTTCACGGTGAACTCTACTTCGGCAAGCAGAGTTCGCAGGACTTCTTCGCGGGGGTGTCGCTCGTGCAGAGTGGCAGCGAGCGCGGTCTTGACGCCCGACGGTCACGGTGACTGGTCCAAAGTAGTCGACCCCGGTGAATGTGAAGGGCCGACTATGGTGTGCCAGTCGGGTTGACGGGTGGTCACCCGTCGGCGGCTGTGGAGCTGGCGTCTTGCGGATCCTGCAGGAAAGGCACCGCTTGATGATCATGCGAGCCAGTGGTCGCAGACGCAGGATCCAGTAGTGCTGGCGGCACTCGTTAACCGTTGTTTCGACGCCAGCGTGATGAAGTTTTCTGTGAACACTTTCAATAAATAGTTTAGCTAATTTACTATCGCCATCTAGGATGGCTGGTGATTTCTGTTCTTCTGATATTCCTAACGTTGCCCCGATCCTTGATCTAAGGATGATCTTCCTGTCTTTCATTTCTACTGTCAGGGAACGAAGTCTGCTGTCACTTGGAATTTCCTTCCCCGTTGTTAAGGCCTTCACTTCCTGTCTGAAGGTGACCTTCTGGCTTGCTCGTACTAGAAGATTTTCAGCGCGTCGAAGCGTAGTTGGATCTAACCTTTGATACTTATCAATTTCTGCTCGAATAATCTTCTTTTCGGGGGCGCATGAGACTGTCTGTTTAGCCTGCCAATCTGGATCGTTCTGTTTGTTCTGTCGTGTTTTTTTTAATTCAACCCGTTCTGTTTTTATTCTTAGGGTTTCTATAAACTGTAAGATTCTCGCTGTCGTCCTTACCAGTCTTTCAAATTTCGAGAACAGTTCTGGATCTGGGAGTGCTGATGCCAATGACGGTGCTCTCTCGGGTTCTGTTGACACATTTGCACGCTGCTTGACTATTGTCTGAAAGGGTTCAGGTGTATCTGTAGGCCATTTTGATAAATTAACATTCAATGACGTTCCTTTGGTTTTCGCCGCTGCATCGTGTACTACACGGAGTTTTTCTGGCTTCATCTGGTTCACTACTGCGAAGTGGGGCAAGTACCAAGTTCTATTACCTGTCGATAGGGGCGCTGTCTCTGCATAACCTTTTTCTATCAAATTCTCCATTTGTTCTTCATATTTCGCCTTTATAAGCTCGTTCTTGTCTATTTTATTTTCTGTACTTACCAATCTCGTGAGGGCATTTTGATAGTTGTTTGGCATATTTATTTCTTCATTTCTCCATAGCAGCGCTGTCTCATAATACCCATCTGTTTGCTGTCTCGTTTGAGCTTCTAGGATTCTCAAAGCTTTTTCATCTGGGTCGTTCTTTGGGCGTTTTGGATTTCCAATCGTCCTTGTCCTTAATCCATGGAGAACCCAACCCAGTGGCGTAACGGATGCCACTGGTTGCGATGCTTCGCCCGTCCTCATAGCGCTTGCTACAAGTAAATGCCAGTTATCTTGCCCTATAAGAATCTTCGGCTTGGCGTTTGAATGAACAATGAATTTTTCTATGTCTTCGAGGTGTTTACAACCTTGGATGTCCTCGTAACGCACGGTTTGTGCAGAGAGTTTCAATCCCTGGATGGTACGAGCCTGCACTTCGTGTACATCGGTGCCACGTAGTGTGAATGTTATTCTTCTTGACCTCACTTCTTGTACTGTTGTGTTTGCTATAGCCTGAATGGTGAGAGGGTCTGGAGGTCCTTGCGCTCCTATCACCGTAGCGACATCTTCGTCTATGAGAGTCACCGTCGATCCATCGTCAAGAAGAGCATATGTTTTCACCTCCCCTTCAGGTCCCGATACTGTTACTGGTAAGATCTTGAGAAACGACCTCATTTTGGTCGGGGCCCAGGTTGATGAAACTGACTCTGTAACTGTTTCTGTTTTCTCGGCTTCTTGGCGACGGAAGTGTAGGAGTCGATGGTGCCAGTATCGGCAGCCATCCTGTTCGCACTTTCTGGGTTTGCAGGTGTGGTTTTTTGACCTAAACTTCAAACACCTAAAACACAAACTGTATTTCTTAGCTAAATCCCACCTGTTATCTGTGCTAACGTTCGTAAATTTTCGGCATTCTGCCGCTGTGTGGGAGTTGACATTGCAGATCGGGCAAGTTGATCTTACGGTGGGCTTGTCTGTATAAGTTCTATCGGTGCTCACCGTAAATGTTCTGTCTCTGTTCCTGCCCGATCCCGATGACTCTGTGTGTGATTGACTAACTGTTTCTGGCTGTGCATATGGGCCGCATTTGTACGCCTCTCTAAAAAGCGCGCCAGTTTTATTAAATCTGGTTCTTGTGGCGACTGTTCTAATGCATAGTCATACCATCTAAGTTTCATTGGTGGCGTCAATTTTTCTATTGTTATCTTTGTAACCTCGGGGTTGTAAAGATAATAAACACGCTGTAGCGCCTGAAGTGTAGCTACTATGTTATTTACACGACTCACAAATATACAAAATTCTCTAGGAGCATCTGTCGGGTGAGCTAACTTTCTAAGTCGCTCCAACTCACAGAGGGCGATGGCATCTGGCCGTCCGAATCGAGCCTCTAGCGCCCTCATTATGTCCTGTGGTCTGACATTATAGATGAGCAGGCTCTCTACACATTCTTTGGCCTTACCTTTTAGGCAACGTCGCAGGCGAGCAACATTTTCTATAACTGTATATGAATTTTCTGTCTCTTCATATGCTGCCTTGAAAGCCAACCATTCTTGGTAGGCACCGCTGTAATCTGGCAGCTCTGTAAACCGGCGAGGAGTGGACTGTATTCCTGTTCGTATAGCTTGCGCTATAGTGGAAGCAATATCTGTAAATTCTGTCCGTGGCTGTACCTCCGCTATCACTCCCGCCGGTGCAGAAACACCCGAGTACGAGGCAGAATTATGCTGTAAGCCTCGATGATCAAATAAATTATTATCATACCTTGTTGTGGGTGCTTCCGTCATACCCACTGAGATTTGCTGCTTGCTGCATCCAGGGGCACTGTTCAACTGTTCACTATTCGTCGGGGCACTGTCAAGAGTCAGCATTGGTCCGTTCGCCCCGATTGTCGCTGGCAATCCCCGCCGAACTGTCGACTCGGTGGTGGCAGGAACTGCGACGGGTGGGGTGAATGGTGCTGGTTGGGCACCCGACATCTTCTGTTGCTGGTCCTCTGACGGCAGCGCAGAGGGCTCAGCTTGTGGTAGTCTCGACGGCGGCGCGGGCTGCAGCGATCCATCGGGAAAATTGTGTGACTCTTTCGCAATGGGAAGTGTGGCTATTGTATCCGTCACCCAGTTGTTGACTCTGACTGTTTCTTCAGGTCCACTGATGACGGTGTTGATGTCACTATCTGAATCCGATTCACCTTCTAATATTTTTATATTGGCGATTGCGATCTGTTTCTCGATGTTGAGGAGCTCCATTTTAGCCTGCCATAGTCTATAACTCTTAGACTTCACTCTCGATTTCTTAGAAGCAAGAGATTTCTGTTTCTTGATCGCTTCCGAGTCTTGTATTCTCCCGCCGGTGATATCTGCACCCGAAGTATTAACTGTTGTCCCGAATGCCTCTTCGCTCGATGTCGTCGGCAACTGCATATTTTCTGTTACGTAATTTGTATCACTCGACGGACTGGCGATGCTTGCGTCAACTGTAGACGCGGTCGCGGTTGTGACTGCGGGCGCCGGGCTATCACGAGACGCAGGGTGCGGGGGCTGCGGTAGGGACGCAGGCGCGAGGGATACGGTACGCGCGGGGTGCGCGGTCGAAGCGGGCGGTGTGACCGACGTATGCGCAAGGAGCGCGGGGCTTGCAGGTAACGTGGGTGCCGGCGAGGTCGCTCGGCCCGACGATTCCTGTAATCGCGTTGTCACCACCATCTTCAAGCTTCACTCTTCCAAGATAATCCGGCTACTCGGAGGACCAAATGTACGGGACCGTGGGCAGAGCCAGTAACTGTCAAAAGCGTGGACTGTACTGTGAACTGTCGAATCATTGGCTGACTCTGTCCGGGTCCTTTGTTGTACGGTGAGCTGGGATTCTGTAGGTTCTTGGAGGAATGAAACTCTTCAGATGGATACTGTAAACGCGGCTTGCGGCTGAGGAGGCTTTTCGGCTGGAGGTCTGAACACTGTGATGGGTCGCTGCTAACTACTCTGTTGACTGTTCTCTATTGACTACCGTTTATGACTACTACTCTGTACTACAACCGTCTGTCGACTACCCCGTTTGTCGGGAAGAGCTCACTATTTATCCCATTGTTCAGACCCGCCCACAAAAATGCCCCCCGCACCTCCGCCAGACTGTTTATTCCATAATTCTAATATTAAACATGTAAACTATTATAAAATACGGCAAAACTGTGTGCAATATAATTGCACAACGGTTTACAAATTAATCTAGGCAAAATTATAATAAATCTATTTTACAGTGCATGGTAATTTTACAAACATGCATGACAAGACATTTTATAACTATTATTCAGATTCTATATATACGGAAAGGATGAGGTAAAACTAAATTAGGTATTACCAATTGCTGTTACATTTGGATTAATCTAATAGTCTATTATTAAGTTTTACAATATGCCTATTAAGTGGGCGTTAGCCCCTATCTCGATCAATACTATATCTTACACTGAAACATACAATGTGACCATTCTAAATAGACATCTACTCCCAATTGCAGTAGATTAATTTAGCTATACCTATTTGATAACGAGTGATGTTATTCCCACGCGTCTTGGCGTGTAATTTTGTGCCTATCTGTTTATCTGCACGTAGGCACAGGGCGGCTTTAACTTTATTGGTCTATCTGGTGCAGCTGCGCATCCATTGTCTTTACAATTCTTATAGCCCACTAAACTGGCTGATCTTTGTGTTATTTTAAGAATTCTATAGATTTTAACTATTTTACACTTTTATTACACTCTGTTAATGGTAAATCTGTATTCTGCCTGTAATTGTTTAGTAGGTATCTCTAAACAATTTCCTGTGAACCTTTCAAATAACCGTCTAGTTATTGTTTTATGGCTAACTTTATATTTCTATACTATTGAACTAAATTATCTCTATTTGGAGGTGCGTCGGTAGTTCTGTGTACCTCGCAGTAAAACGATAAAAGCTTCCACGTTTGTATTGGGAACTTATTCTAATTATTATGCTAGCCAATTCCTAGTACTATACACTGTTTATATCTATTTTCGCTGTATTTTTATCTGTATCTTAAAACTATTAATGAATTTCTATTGTCCTAACTAACACAATATTCTGTAGTATTAATCTGTTCTATTCTAATTGTGGCCGTTCGGAACAATAAGGTATATAAGCGCAGTAATTACCAGTTGGACGGACTGTTAGCGATGTTTCCTCAATTTTAATCGCCCGTGTATCGGTATCTTAAAACATCCTAGGGGCGGCCGCTAATGGATGTCGGTGTCACCGCTTCCTCGAAACTCAATATCGTGTCGTTAAACTTCGACATCAAGCGATTTTCAACCTTAATGGTATGCGTATTTTATTGCGTTCGGGTTACTGTTTGTCTGTGAAAAATTACCGTTCTGGAATGAGTTTGAACAGCTCGGTAAGATGCGTCATACTGCGGGAAAGTAATAAGTTCTTAGAATGTTTGTGATAATATTAGTGGATATTATTGTAAACAAACAATTACAACATTTAATGGAGTTTAATGAAATAATAGCCAAGATAGAAACAAACTTTGTTCACGTACAAAAGGGCCAACCGATAATTTCCTCTTAACTATGACGGAGAGTCCAGGGTGAGCCACTGTGACCCTGCAACATAGGCTCTTTCAGACCTAGTGCAGGGAACAGCGCTCCTCTTGGTGCAGGAAATAATTAAGTTACAACTAGCATTATTGAAATAAGCCTAATCTGTACTATATTTTTTGAAAGAACGAATTAAAAAATATTTTATCTTATCTTAATGTTGGAGTCTGAACCGTTTACTCTTATAGTAGTAAGCGCGCTTGATCCAAAATTATCCGCATGTGACCATGCGTGATGATGCGCAGTGTAATGTGTTTTTTAATGTTATGTAACAACCAACCAATGTAAATAACCAACATTATGCAACATTAGCAGACATGTCGCATATGGAAACTTACAACTTTTTCTACAAGTTGGGTACCTAGTTGTTTAGTGTTAGTTTCTGTTTGTTAAATTGTTTAATTTTTACTATGGTGTGCAATAAAGTATTTTCTATCTATCTTTCTATCTACCTACTCTAAACTTTAAAACTATAAAGCCATATCATTTGGAAACCTGAGGCAGTAAATATAGAATTCAATCTTTATTTATGATCGAATATGGTAATAACCTTCAGGTAATAAAGCCGTAACAGATAGTTGTAACAAAAGACTAGTATAACATCTGACTATGTGATCGAAATTTCCAGACGAGTGAAGTGTAAATTTATCTAGATCATTTCGCTTGATTCAGCACACATCAGCTCCATCACATCAAATATATTTTGTTAGCAGTAGGGACACTGAGATCTTCTGATCGTCTCTCTTTGCGTCCCTTCTCATTATCACCATCAGCCTGTAGAAGACCACTGCTTGACATAGATACGCTTCCCCCATAGAATGCCAAGATGAACGATCTTGTACCCTTAATCCACTGACTTCCTGCAACCTTTCTATTATTTGTTCTATTGGACTTACTATGTATTATAAGAAGTACGCCGTTGTCTTTATTTTTTAAATACATCCTGTCCATCCAAAGTACATCCTCGGAAGAGCTCTATTCCAAAAAAGCTTACTAACAAAACTATATTCAACTACTAGTTGCGCCCCGCGGTTTCACCCGCGTGAATAATGATGAAAATTGATGATGATGATGATGAAAAGTAGCCTATGTGTTAATCCAGGGCGTAAAGTATCTCCATTCCAAATTTCACTCAAATCCATTCAGTAGTTTTTACGTAAAAGAGTACATAACAAACATCCATACTCACAAACTTTCGCGTTTATAATATTAGTATACTAGGAGGATAGGATACTGTGGCTCTATCAGCTAAATTACCATGCTCTATAAAGCAACGATGATTTGTGAAGGCTGTAATCTTCGTAGATAGCTGATGGCACCGAATTTTTACAGATTATAGAAACGTGTAGAAATATATAACTAAAAGTGGTAAGTTGGAGTAAAGGTACAGTTATACATGTTCATAAAATGTCATGCTTAAAAGAAGTGTGCTCTTCAAACTAACACATTTGCTTATAAATAAGCGTACTCTGCTTCTAAATAAGCGTGCTCGAAGCAAACAACACCCACACGTGCTATTTAAGCGTGGGCTGGAAGCTTCGGTATTTGACATGCTAGCAAGTTCTCAACACAACAAGCAAGTTGTTTTTAGCAAGTAGACATTGTAGCATGCTCAATAAGCAAACCTGTTCAGACGCGCTAAAAGTACGCCCCCTTCCACCCGCGCTGCAGGTAGCATGCCCAAAAATCGCACGGCCTTCGATTTTTGAGCAAACTCGAAATGAGCATGCTCATTATTAGCAATGTTTCGACACACATGCTACTAAGTAGCAATTGCAATAGTGGCGTGCTTTTGTGCTAGTAATGAGCATGTGTAACTATACCTTTAAGTATAAAGAAGTCACAATCGGCAGAGCTATTCTCTATCCCGCGACAAGTTTGCCACAGGCGTAAATTGTACAATCATTGCTGTCTATCGGTAACTTTTGTTTGAGAAAAGTGACGTTTGACAGCAATGATCGCACAATTTACGTCTATTGCAAACCTGTCGCGAGAAAGAGACCCCGTATGCTCTTTCTCGCGACAGGTTTGCCGACCATTCTCCGAAAACATTTTAGTTAAACCTAAAATTATTTCCCATTCTGCTAAATAACTTATAATTTCTAACAACATCCAATGAATATTATAATACCTACCAGTCGGCTTCACAAGATTCATGCTCTGACATTTTGATTTGTTAAATGACTGTATCAGTCACACACACACACCCTCTTTCGACCCCATTATGTATAAACGCCATGAAAGAATTATGAGACATTTCTGACGTCATACCTTCATCAAATACCTATCCCTGTGAGACACTTTACTAAAATGGACAACACTAATGTATTTTTTGGTATTTTCAAATCTCAGGAATAAATATATAAATATATCTGCATTTTACGTTTAATTTCTTTAGTCCATTGAGTGGTCCTCTTTCTCTAACGCATTCTATTTATTTGATTCTTATTCTATTCTTTTTTTATATTTGGCTTTCTAGGGGGAGTCATCATAATAGTCATTGGACTTGTAAAGGCTGATGATGATGATGATGATGGTAATAAAAGTTATATCGTTTCTCCACGTCCACCAAAGCACCAACATGCTTATCGAACAGACAAAATGAATTCGGTAAATATCCGGGTAAATAGCCACTTTGCAGTACAATTGAGTGAATACCCTAACCCTTTCTGTAAATACAGCCTTAGGAAACAAGGAAGGGCCATCACGCTGATGACGTCATAGAATACGTGTTCAATACATATCACCATCTTCGGCTAAACAAAGGAATAGACAGGCCATGAGATAAACCTAATATGAGGTTTCTCTCATGTTATAAACATATAGATGAAATACAACTCCTACATTTTACAAATCTATCTATATTATCTATATAATATATATGAAAAATTTACAACTTTTTTGTAATTTTTGAAGTACCTACCTATTTTCAACCGACTGCAAAAAAAGGAGAAGGTTCTCAATTCGACTATATGTTTTTTTTTTATGTATGTTACGTGATTATGATGATTTTTTTTTTGGTAGGTCATACTTTATAGATGGTTCCATATAAATTTTATCGAAAGATAGAAGAAGGTTAGTAGTAGAACTTCTTGTGAAAGAGTTCGTCCGGGGAAGTACTACCACCGTACCTATTTCTGCCGCCAAGCAGTAGTGTTCGCATTGCTGTGTTTCGGTTTGAAGGGTACGGGTGCCGGTGAAATTACAGGCACATGAGACTTTTCATCTTTATGTCTCAGGGTCGGCAGCGCGCGTGTGATGCCTCTGGTGTTACAGGCGTTCATAGGCTACGGTAACTGCTTTCCATCTGGTGGGCCGTAAGCTTGTCTGCTTGCCAAGTAGCATAAAAAAAAAGAAAAAAAAAAGAGATTTTTTTGAAAGAAGCCTGTTTTTGTTTTTTTTTTGTAAAAATAAACTTTATATTATTTAAAAATTGGTAAGGTAGGTAGGTAGGTTTTTTTTGTTTCCTATTTACAAACGAACTTTGGAGTTTTCATTTTAGTTTTTAAGGTATGTCTTTTTTTTGTTCTATCTTAGCCTAAGACAGCTAACAAATAGATCGCATAGGGCTGAACTCGTGAAATATTGCCTGGATACAAAAACAGTTTTTGTCTAACAAGACCTTTCTCAATCCTTGTTTGAGTCAGCCCTGTTTTTTATTAGGAAAGACAGATGTACAATAATATCAGATTGATTTTATGTATTTTTGGATGTTTTTATTAGCAATATAGAGCTTCCAGACTTGCTGACAGCCAGATCAATTTTGTAATGGTTGACGACTGTACCGACCATCAAACACTGCATTTGACAATCAGCAAAAAGACCGGAGGCCTCATAGTGGCTCGGCCAAAAAAAACAACACACAATGCCGATACCAGACATCAAACAAACGAAAGTTACATAAAATTAAAAACTAAAAACTGGAGGTTTAAATAAATCGGCTCAAGTATCTATGTGCCAAAATGGCGTTCAGCTCACAACCCTTGGCTAACAATGGGGTAACGGTAAATATAGAGAAAATTTATTTCAAAACGTGGAAAATAGTGACAAATCAGCTATAAAGGCAGTTCATTCTATTTTCGTAAAACGATGACGTGAGCTACAAAGCTGCTTCACACTATTCGTAAAAGAAAAGCGCTGAATAGCAACGAAAGCGGATATTGGGAATCAGAACGTGATGTCCAGCGGAAATTGATCGTTACGACCTGTCTGGACCCGCCTTTATGCTATGGTGTTGTAAAGATAGAGTACATTGGATAGTTTTAAACCGCTATTATTTTCTTTTAAAAACAAAACTTAAAATCTAACTATTCTTAATATTCTGCTTCAACCACTAATATGTTTCCGCATATTGCGTCTAAGGCTGCTTGCTTATTGCGATACTAACATTTGCTCGCGGCTCCAACCCCTATTCTATTGCCTATTTGGGTAATATAATTCAACTAGGAGAGTCCAACTTCGACAAAGAGGTCAACCGACGAATCCAAATCGGATGGGCAGCGTTCGGGAAACTACGCCATATCTTCTCGTCACAGATACCGTAGAGCCTCAAGACGAAAGTCTAAAATTAGTGCGTAAGTCATCACTGACAAAGTGATTATGGCACTGAGACGTGGTCACTAACTATTGGCCGTATAGACAAGCTCAAAGTAGCGCAGCGAGCTAAGGAGAGAGCTATGCTAGGAGTTTCACTACGTGATAGAATCCGAAATGAGGAAATCCGTAGGAAAACCAAGGTCACTGACGTAGCTCTCAGAATCCTATAGCTCAAAGAATTGATAACCGTTGAGAAATAAAGGTTATCGAATGGCGACCACAAGCCGGATGCCGCGGTAGCGGAAGGAGGAAGGAATTATATGGGCTAAAGACATTATAAACGTCGCAGGAAGTCGGTGAATGGAGGTGGCTCAAGACCGTTCGTCGTGGCATTCTAAGGGGGAGGCCTATGTCCAGCAGTGGACTTCTGCAGGCTGATGATGATAATGTATATCCTATTATTTGAAACTTGTATTGGCCTACAGCATTCATGTATTTGCATGTTAGTATTAATATAGTTATTTTTCTGTGTACCTAGCTGTAAGTTTTCTTAAGATTCTAGAATAAAATAAATAAAATGAAATTAAATAATATCTTTTTCGAAACGGACTAAAGTAAGTTTTATTAATCCAGTCTTAGATTGAATCGCGGTAGCACTCGGCTGCAATTTGCAATGCAGAGCTGGAATCAAATATTGTAATCTCTCTGTTCCATTCACTGCATCCTTCGATATTATATTTTAATGGAAAACGCGGAAGGATTTTAAACTTAAAGATGGAAAAAGATGTCGCGTATCTATTACTACCAGGAACAAAATTCAAATTGAACATTATATGAATCGCTTGTAATTCTAAAACGACGTGACGACGTATTTTTTTTTCTATTCACAATTCATTCTTACAATACTCAGATCTATTCATTATTAAATATGTGAACCCGACAAAGTCACAGTGTTGCATGGTAATAAATTAAATTACCCTAAAAATTGGGAACTTAATCGGGACATTAATGTCATTGAAACCGAATTATTACCTTTTTGACACTTCTTTACATTTTGTTTATTTTACACCTATTTGCTCTGCTCTGGTAGATAGCAGCCTTGGGGTATCTTTAATCTTTATTGCTGTAAACTAGTTTAAAATTTAAAATATAGCATATAAATTACCCGTTTAAGACTAGAAAATACCGCCCGAAGCGATCTTTCTCATCGTCCCCAGTGAGCACTTAAACCTTTTAAACTTGCCTAGGCATTCAATCGCAGAGTAAGAAAATTGTAAGGACGTGTATGAATCGTAAGCAGAACCGTAAGATAGAGACGCCACTGGTAGAGCTGATAATAAGCAGAAACCAAATAAAATTAAAAGAGTAAGAGCCAGGGCCTCAAGGGGGGATAAAAAAGTACGCTTTTAAGTAGTCTGGTTTTAATTTTTAAACTAACTTTTTTTTTAAACTTTTTAGTGTGATAGAAATGTGATATATTTTCGGTATGTACTCATCAAGGCGTTTAATTTGATAGCAATCAGATTATAATTTTCACTCATTTTTTTTTGAGAAACTTGCTTATTGATTTCCGTGACACCAAATTATGATACCTCGTTTGTCAAAATCTAACAATAAGTTTCAGATCTACGATGAACAGGTGAACAAAATTACATACATAATAGACTGTTAAAATCATAACCTTTCTTTTTTTACCCTAGTCGGGTAAAATAGGCACTCTATTTCTATGACTAAAACGCATAAGTCTCCATAAATGGGTGGCCATTGCAACTAATAATAGCTGTATAGCTGCAGTAGCGCCTTGTTGGCTGGAGTTTACGCGTTCTGCTAGCCTCATCTTACTAGCTGAATATAGATCACACTGTAGAGTATCTTTACAGTAAGATGGATTTATATCGATCCACAGCCATCTTATTATTTATTACTCTGTCAGTTTAATTCTCCTTGCACCCCCGGGCAATAAATACATCGACGTCAATGAAAATAGACGTGAAATAGTGAAGCGGAACGGTTTGGTTTAGGACTTTTGTTTTAGAGGTTTAAGTAATATGGTTCTTGAAACGTTCATAATTCACAAGATCAAAAGTTCAAACAATGGATATAAACAGGTTGGTAATGATAATACATATATACATAAACACAACTTACAAGTTGAAGTGACAATGGGCAGGTCAATAGCTCGAAGAACTGATAACCGTTGGGGAATAAAGGTTCTCGAGTGGCGACCACAAACCGGACGACGCGGTAGAGTAAGGTTCTCCACTCGATGAACTAAGACATTATAAACGTCGCAGGAAGTCGGTGGATGGAGGCGGCTCAAGACCGTTCATCGTAGCATTATAAGGGGGAGGTCTATGCCCAGGAATTCTACAGACTGATGATGGTGATAATGACATAAACACACTGTACGCTCTTTTCCCCGAAGGGGTAGGCAGAGCCTCAAAGGGCCTCCTTTCACCATGGTTTTCACAGTCGCAGGAATATAAACGTGACAAGTGGTGATCTCATCGCCACCATTGCTTTCCACGACCAACTCGGCTAACGCTTTATTCAGTAATAATACACTTCTAAATAAGCCACCAGTCAGGACGAATGTTATACCAAAGAAAATTGCCCAACAAGTCTGATAACTGTCACTTTCAACTCGCTCAAAGCGGCCAAAATAAACATTTAGATTTTTGTCATCCATTCTCAATAATAACTTAGAACTATTTCACGAAACCACTACAAAAGATTGCGTTCTTTGAAATGGTTTGGAGTGTTTCAGTTTCTATCTACCGACACCTATCTAAATTCAAACGATAGTGCGAAAACTGTTCTATATTCAGTAGGTATTTACAACTAGTCCACCTATCTCAAGCAAGACAAGATTTAAAGAGGCAGACTTACTCAGGTATAGTAAAGCCAATCCATTACGAGACTCAATGGAGACAACAAGACCTTTTCTCACCCTTGAAATTTGGTGAACTGACCGCTAATATAAATAAAACATTTTTCGGTTACGGCTCACGACCGCTGAAATAAAAATAACTGTATTTAGTTGCTAATATCGGAATGGATCAAATCAAATCAAATATCATTTATTGTCAAACATAGGTCTGGTATTAAGATGTTAGGTAAAAATTAAAAACAATGTCCACTATGTTACCAAGATTGGTGTACAATAATATGTCATATACCTATATATACCTACGTCAGACTTTAAATTAATAAAATATTCAATTACATAAAAATTATACGCACAATACACAAAAGTCAAAGCTATAATATCTAAAATTTCATTTTTTGGCAATTAGTTCCTTAACACTATAAAAACACTTTTCTTGCAGCCAATTATTCAGCCAGGATGATTGCAGTATTCATGTTGAGTACTCAGGTGGATACTGCTTCCCAATCCCTGGTGTAACCCCTCTTCTTCTACTTAGGGAGGCTTCGTTTAGCAGTGGAAGGCTGCTGATG